>PVJH01007197.1:0-94978 GCA_004026705.1 Nesogale talazaci | reverse complement strand
CTTGTGCCTGGGCCAGGTCGAGGCAGCTTGAATTAAAGTGAGAAAATTCTAGCCTCCAGAGACTCCTAAAAAACCCCTTTTTTATTAGAGATTTCTTCTGGAGTCTGTTTCTACCTTAATTTTCGAGTCAGACTCTTCATGGCTGATTACATTATTCAAACAGGAGTGCAAACATTATGTCCCATCCTGTAGGCTCTTCATACACAGTGATGTTGAGACTGCAATCATTAAGAGGTGGGTATCCCCAACTCCTCCCTTGGAATTGGGGAAGGCTTTGGCTCTGGAAGGAATGTCTCCATGCCTCCCAAGACTAGGGCTTAAATGGTGACATATCTTCCTTCTGCTTTGTTCTATTGGAGCACCAGCTCTTAGAATCCAGACATCACCCTGTGAGGAAACCCAATCAGTCTTTGGAGAACTTGCCCAGAAAAAAATTGGCCACTTCGTTTGGAGCCCAGGCTGAGTCATCACCATTTTTTTTTAATACATGTGAGTGAGCTATTTTGAAAGTAGACCTCCCATGCCCCAGTTAACCTGATGTCACAGGAAGTCAAAGAGCTATCTCCACTAAGTTTTGCCAAAATGGCAGATTTTCGAACAAGTAAATTACTCTTGTTTTAAACGGCTACATTTTAGGATGGCCCATTATACAGCATGATGGCTAGTATCGTGTCCAGATAATATAAACAATTGACACGTTCTCTGGGCAAACTATGTTGCCTTAGTGTTGTCTCTATTCCTCACAAGCATCTGTTTCAGCAACCATCGTGACTTTGAATCCACAGAGAAGTCATCTGAAACCACCGGAGAAAGCGTGAGGAGGTGGGTCTGAGCAGACTATTGTTTTGCAACTGTCCTTGCTCAGTATACAGGCAGAGAGTAAGGAGAGTGCCCCTTTCTTCCCATCACCTATCTGATTTGCCCTCTACTCTCACCCCCAATGACCTGTAGAAGCATATGGGTGAGTGAGTGCTAAGGACACATTCCCCCCACCCCCGGCAAAGAGTTGCTTAAAAAACTAACATCTTATATTTTGAAAGGATAACCACTTCTGTGAGGTTAAGAAACTATAACAGACCCTCCCATGCCCGATCCTAACATCATTGCTTGGGTACTGTAGTAATTCGGGACATAGATGGTTACAAGATGATCATAGAAATGGCTTATGTTCATCCTATAGTGGACCCCTTCCCTTTGGACAGTGTATGGGGGGGGGTGAATGCTCACCTTGAATACTCAACTACCTATTTTTATGCCACAGCGGGGGCTGTCATCTTTCCTGGGTCCACAGCTCAGTTAAGCATCAAGAGGGGGAAATGCAACTGGTGTCATTTCCCACTGTGACCTGATATGACATGCCTGAGGGTGATAGTGATACTGATTTTGCCATCTGTATCTGAATTGCCTCCCAATCTCTCTCCCTTCACTAGCCTGTTCCCAAGAGTCTTATCCAGTAGAAATGTACTCTCTTCCACAGATTATCACTTTGAACACCTTTCTAATCGAACTTATGCTCTTAAACTCTTTATTTGCTTAACTTGGATCTTCCATTCAGAGAGAGAGAGAGAGAGAGAAAGAGAGAGTTTAACTTCGCAGTAGAGACCACCGACCTGCGGAGGACTAAGTGAACAACCAAGGCGAGACTGTCAAGGTGGTGGGTGAGAACTGCTGTCTTTTACTAGGACTCTGTAGGCCACTAGGCGAACAGTGCTCTGAAACTAGATGATTCTAACTTGCACACTTGATTTAAAACTAAAAAGGATCTGACGCATGGGAATTTAGCATTTTTATCTAGGTAGGTCATAACTGCTCAGTGGTTTAGAAGGAAGGGAATCCTGTTATTACAGTTCTGCACATGGACACCAGGAAAGTGTGTGCATACATGTCCCAGGGTAATGCTGTTCTTGGGCATGGTCATTTGTGTATCAGGTGGGTCCTAGAACTTCTATCTCTCTCTTAATTCCCAATAACATCCTTGTGGCAGAAAAAGAGAATCTAAAACAAAGACTCACGGAGCAATTCCCTCAGGTTATCATCCAGTTGGAATGTGTTTATATGAGATGAAGTGAGGAAGGAAGGTGGCCATTCAGGATCTCTGGGTCTCCTGATGCTGTCCAGAGGCTGAAACTGGATATTCAGTCAGGACAGAAGCTATGGCTTTTATCCTCACCTATTAATGTGCTTGTGGTACTGTTGCTGTGTGTGTTTGTTTTTATCCCCTGGGTTGAGTTAAGGGTGTCTAAATTTTCTGGGAAAGCCACTCCTCTACCTTCCAAGGCTACATTAGACACATGGTGCGTGCACGGGCACGTGAGTGAGCACATACATGTTCCTAGACGCAAGTCTCTTTGTTCTTTTGGGAGCTTCATGCTCTAGTATCAGGGCTTCGAGGCTAAGGAATGATCTGAAAGAATGAAAATTGTAAGCTCTCCAAAGCTGTCCCTCTGTCTCCCCCCAGGGGTCCGCAGTCCATCCTAGGGGCCCGTGCTACTTCCACTCCTTGATAGAACTACCATCTCCACCGCAGCCTCAGCGTGCTGTTGTGAGGTGATTATTTGTAGTAGATGTTTCCATGACACTCCATTTTTCCCCTGCAAATGCAGCTATCCTGGGGGAGGGGACGAAGAGACGTTAAGGGGAGAAATTGGGAAATATGAACATCTTCCTGTCTTCTCATATAACTTCTGGTAGAGAAATGAGTAGCCTCACCCCCTTCCCTGTGTTCCCTCCACCCTAAAGCCCTCAAGTGCTACTGGGATCCATCTTGGTTCCTGCTGCTGAAAAGAGACTAGGCTCCCAGTTAGGTGGGAAGGGGGCGAGTCATGGGCATGAGGAGGCAGCCTTTTTCAGGAGAAAGGGGAAAGCACTTTGATTGCTCAAAGTTGAGAGTGAGCGGTGGTGGGGAGCAATGGTGACTTGCACTGGGGGAGGCAGTGCGTGCCTGTGCGTAGGGGCAGGGGACTGGGGTGGAGGATGGGGGTGATGGAGGCTGTGGCACTGTTACAGCTGAGCCCATGATTCATCCTCAATCTTCGCGACTTTCAGAGGTCATTTTAGTCATCCCCCTGCCTTCAGGTTGAATGCTGCCGCTTTGATATCACGTTTGGGTGGGAGGTGGGGGGTGGAGGTGCTGGCGTTGTTCTGACGGAGGATTGTCTGGTTGTGGAAGGGATGAGAGTGGGGGAGGAAACGCGTGACCTCTTAGAAAAGATCTCTAGCAAAGGACGTCCCCCCAGCTTTCCCAGACTGCCCATATCTGGGCTTCCCCTCACTGGATCCGCACTGTCCTCCTGGGAACGGCTTTTTGCCGGATGGAAACCGGATGTTGGGTTTCCTTGGGTGGGCGGGGGCTGGGTGCTCTCAGACCTGTCAGAGGCAATTGAGACTCCCAGGGTTTCAGGAGCACCCGGACGAAGCCTCCATTTCATTCTCCGGAAACTTGCCATGCAGAGTGAGCAGAGAGCAGAAGAACAGAGCAGAGGCGCTAAAACGTCTTCTCCCAGGCAATGCGCATGATTCTGCGGCTCTGTGCTCGCCACAAGTCAACGCACCTTGAAACGGGGCTCGTCTCCGGCGCAGCGCGAGCGGCAGACGCCGGAGCCAATCGGCTCTCCAGTTGGCGGCACTAGCCAATAGGCACGAGGCGGGGGCGGTCCCGGCGATCCCGGCCCAGCTAGGCTTCACCCGGGCTCGCTCGCCCGCTCGCTCAGCCCGCGCTGCCAGTGCAGGTGCCGCCGCCGCCGCCGCCGCCGTCGCCGCTGCCGCTGTCGCCGCCGCCGCCGCCACCGCCGGGACTGCCGCGCCGGGAGAGGCGCTGCGCTCGCCGGGGCTCGGGGAACGCGGCGCCCGGCTGCAGGGGGACAGGCGCTGGACGCAGAGCTGGCGTTCCGGCTTTCGGACCCGCTCGGGCTCTGGGCATGAGCGGTCTAGCGGAGCACGAGCGCTCCTGAGATAGGATGACGCTCGGGCTTGGCGGGCGGTAGTACTATGATTTGGTATGTGGCCACTTTGATAGCAAGTGTGATCAGCACCAGAGGGCTGGCTGCTCAAGGTGAGTTGAAGTGCAGCGCGGTCCCCTGACCTCCCACCGGCCGCAGGACGGCGGTCCTCTGCACGCCCGGCCCCGACCCCCAAGCTGAACGCCGCGCCCGGCCAGCCTCCACCACTCCACCGGGTGGTGCGGCACCGAGCAGGGGAGCCCCCGGCACTGCCGGGGAGCCGGGTTGCCGAGCTCCAGGCAGACGCCCTGGGTCTGGCGAGAGGGACGCTGTGCGGTGCCCAGATCTTTGGGCTCCGCTGTGGACCCCCCACCCCCACCCCCCACCCCGCCAGCCTCGGCTGGCTCAGCCGGTGGCGTGATGACCCCGAAAGCGAAAGCGTCGCGGGGCATCGTTGAGCGGCCCCGCGGCCACTGACGGGGTCCTCGTGCACTTGGCAGTGACTCGGGCAGGCTGTCTGATCGCCAGCCCCGCGCCGCGCCGGAGGCAGCGCTCGAGAGGAGCCTCAGCTGTTGGCCGCGCGGCCGGAGCGCTTCAACTCTTCGCATCCGCAGCTGGGCTCTGGCCGTCCGCAGCCTGCTGGCTGCCCAGCGTCGCGCGGTGCATCCCTCTTCTGCGTGATCGCTCTCCGCGCCCAGCTCACTCCCAGCAGCCCGAGGTCCAGGTAGCTGGTTACCTTGGCGATGGGGACTTTGGAAACCCCGGGAAAAGAGAAGAGCTAGGCGAACGGGAAGGTGCCCCGGCCTGGCCGGGGGAGCGTTGGGCTGGGGTGTGCAGGGAAGGCGCTGCCTGCCTCCGCCGCATCCGAGCCGCAGCCAGGGAAAAGTTGCCCGGGAAGGAGCCGCCGTCAGGCGGCCGGGTCCTTCCCCTGCCTGGGAGGCCCAGCAGGCTGCGGGCGGGGCGGGGGCGGGGGATTCCCTCTGTTGGAGCGCCGCGCGGAGGTGGGACGCGTCTCTTTCCGCTTTTTCCTCTTTTAAGCTGAGAAAGATGCAAAGGGAAGCTACCCGAGAATTGGGCGACGCGTGCTTGAGCGCGGGCATTTGCTTTGGAGACGGGCAAAGCCACCTACAAGCCGCAGGAAGGCACCTCCGATCTCGGCTCTTGCATGGAAGTTGGAGCAGAGCCGGATGGGGCCACTGCTCGGAACTCTCGGCGTCGGTGTGGGTGTGCAGACCCGGCTGGCTCTGGGCAAGTTCACCCAGCCGGGATGAGGAGTGAGACGTGGGTGGGCGTCGCAGGAAAGACCCTCCAACAAGAGAACCCACTCCCCGTGGCGTGAGAGCAGTGGCTGCAGGCACACCTGTACAGGGTCACCTTGTCTGGGGGGGGTGGGAGGGGGTAAAGTAAAGGTGGCGACAGGGATTTGAGAACGGTTCTTTCCTCTTTGCTGGGGGTCTGAACACAGGCCCAAAGGAAGGCAAAGGCGGGTGTGAACAGGGAATGAAGGCATGCTTCTCTGGGAAGTATTTAAAACTCCCCATTTCTCAGGTGGGAAAACTGAGGCTGGATGACCAGGGAAACTCATGTAATGGGTATTACTTCGGTGGATAGGGGCTGTGCTTGCAAATCTGTCTCTCCAGCCTCAGCCATGTTCTCCCACCCCTCTCTTGTAGTCTTCCAGTGTCCTCACCCTCCTTCCCTGCAGGTTTTGGTATGTTCCTGCTATGGGATTGTTGCTGAAAGCACACAAGAATGCAACCAGAACAGAGTCCTTGAAGGAAGGCTCTGAAAAAGCCTCCACATGTGACAAGTCTCAGTACAGAATCAAGACACACAGGTTTATATTATAAGACTACAGAGAATGGCTAGACAGTAAGGAGGACTTCCCAAGGACTTCTTTCACTGCAGCTTGTTGGAGGGAAGGCTATGCCTTCTTTGAGGGTCCAGAGCGATTTCCCCCTCTGTTAGACTGCTTGACATGCTACCTTGCCTGGCAGCAGGGTTGGTGGGGGGTCGGGTGGGACCTTATTGGTAAATGAGCTGGGTGTGGTGGTTAAATTTGACTGTAGGGCTAGAGTCAAATTCCCTGGATTCAAATCTTGGCCCGGCCACTTGCTGACCCTGTGACCTTGGACATGTTCCTCAGTCTCTGGATGCCACTAGCTTCAATCAGAAATGATGTTGACAATGTTGACCTTACGAGGTTTGTCTGTGTGTGTGTGTGGTGTGGACTTGTGTGATCATTAGTGCTATTTAAAAGATGAACTAGCCTAGTTCAGGAAATGCTATTAAATCTGTGGGAATCCAGATCCTTGTCTGGATTTTTCCCCTTGAGTCCCTCAGGATATGGGGAATTGGGACTGTCTCGTGGGGGAAGTCCAGAAAGCTACATGTCAGAAGAAGCCTTGTCTCTGCATCTGGTGAGATGTGGAGTAGGATGGCAGCCTCGGGGCTGCTTGGGAATCCTTGGAAATACCTGCAAAGCTGGGGAGGGAGGAGGCAGGGAGCCAGGGGAGAGGAGCTAGGGCATAGGCTCCCAGGGAAGGAGGAGGGACCTGCAAGGCTGTCTCCTGCTTGAGGAATGCTGTGCCCCTGCCTTAATCAGCCTCTGTGGGAGAGGGTCAACCCTCCTCTGACTGGCCGACTTGGCTTCCTGGGGGATTCCAGGGGCAAGTGCTGAGGCCCTGAGGAGGGAGGGGGAACTTGAATTTACTTGGGCACATTGATGTTGGGTTGGAGCTCTAGCCAAGGACACTCTGCTTTGGTGACCTGTGGGAGAAGACCAAAGTGGAGTGGGCTCCTTATTCTAATGATATGTATCTGGATGGTGATTGCGCTTGGGGAAAATGTAGAGGAGGCTGGGACAGAGCTCCGAGAGAGCCTGGGGGAATGTCATATCCCACATGTGTGTCAGGCATGCAGGGGTGGGGGAGATTCCCCACTCGGTGTGAGGGTTCTGGGCCATGTTTGGCTGATGCTGAGTTTAGGCTAGAGGAGGGGAATGTCTGAGGCTTCATGGCAAAGGCTGTCTCCTCTTGCCAGCTCCCCATTTTGAGTATTTCGCCCCTCAACAGAGTGGGTGCTGACTGGGAGCCTGGTGGGAGTTGGACCATTGCCCTCTACTCTTTGCTTGGTCTTGATCTCCTTCCTTCCTTCCTTCCTTCCTTCCTTCCTTCCTTCCTTCCTTCCTTCCTTCCTTCCTCGTGGTCATGAAGATTAGATGGAGGATGTTTAGACCTGTCAACTGTGAGCGGGAACCCACGGGCCACCGTCACCACCACTGCCATGTAAGAAGATGTGGTAGGAGTGAGTGTCACAAGTGTGCTGGGGGCAGGGGGTGTGTCTGTAGCTTGCGCCCTGGAAGAAGTGGGGCGGATCTGTCAGCTGGCCAGGGCAGGAGAAGAATCTGCTTTCAGCAGCTGGCTTTTGCTTTTCGTGACATTGTCAGGTCCTACTCCTGGGTGGTGTCATGTTCCTGGTCTGAGACCTAGTTGGGATCTGGTTACCCAGGAACAGAGGTTACCTCACTGGGGATGCTCAAACGCAGCACCAACGTGCTCTCCCCTCTCCCTGCCTTGGGGAGCCCTTGTTCTTATCACTCAGCTGTGTTGCCCTCCTGGCCCGGGTACCAGCATGCAGTGTCTGGATGGCGGCTGTGTCTTCTTTCTGGGCCCCTCCTTCTCAGGCCCTGTTAGGTGCCTGCTCGTAGCCTGCAGCTTTCCTATATGCCACGGGGTAGGATGGGAAAGAAACCTCAAGGGAAGGAGGCCATATCTGGTGTTTCACGGGTGTTCTCTGCTCCAGGATCCCCCTCCCACCTCCGCTCCAACACGCACAATATCCTGAGAACTTCAAGACCCTCACAGACTTGTGGCAGAGTATCTAAGGACACTCTGCATCCTGGGGTGGGTTAAGCAGCTTGTTTGAGAGTGAATCTGGATTGTGAAAGACGATGAATGCCTGGCTATGCAGAGAGGTGTGTGGATTCACATGGGTATGTGGTATGTGACGAGCTGGGCATGGAGTTCCTGCAGCCTCCAGAGCCAGGTGATCTGCAGGCACAGTGCAGGTGACCCAAGAGTTTTGGGAAAGGGAAGCTTGAGTGGGGCCAAATGAGGTCAATGTAGGGTATGCTGATAATTGTTCTGCTTTTCTGTAGGGGCTGTAGAGTGGGTGTGGCAGCAGATGCCCACTGCCTGTGGACAGGCCTGAGAAGGGGAGGACCCCCGAGGGAAAGGGGGATGCCAAGGCAGGGAAGACAGTTGGTAGCCTCCGTCTCCCTGGCGCTGTCCAGGGTGCAAGGCCAGTCTGCCAGAGGCATTGACCCATTTTCCTTTGGCGCCTTCCTACTTTCTGTTCTTGCCTCTGTCATAAGCAGGAGGCAGAATGGGTGCACATTGGGCTTTCTTTTCATAAGGTTTTGGAGAAAAATGCCCTCTAGGCCCAGCGTAGGAGTGAGAAGGAGAGAAGAGAGGGGACTGGGAAGATGTCCTCCCCATCACTCCTCTCTTTCCCTAGCTCCCCCGACTTGGTCACAGGCACCCATCAAGAGGTGGGCACACAACCGGCACAAAACATGCCCTCAGAAATTATAGAGGCGAATCCTGTCCACATTCCATGGTCTCGGAGCGAGGAATGGTGGGTCTTCCTCCATGAGTAAGCATAGGACTTAGATGGTGTGCGTCTGTAGCCTCACCCAAGGAGCATGGCCTCAGAGCGGACCTGTCTGGGGTCCCCTAGCCTCCGAGATGTGGGGTGTGTGTGTGTGTGTGTGTGTGTGTGTGTTTGTAGGGTAGGGATGCATGGCCAGGGGAGGAGGGCTGTGCGTGGTGGGTGTGGCTTCTCGGTTCTGCCTAGCGGAGCCATTAAGGGAGCTGTGCTGAGATTGAATTACTGACTTCCTTCCTGTCAGCGGCTCCTGGGGAACGGGCTCTTGGAAATACAATCGAGTCGAGAGCAAATTAAGGTTGCTAATAGCCTCCCAGCCTCACAGGCTGCTGTGGGGGAGCCCCGATGAGAGGGACTAGGGAGAGGTTCCCACAAAATGAGGTGGGTTCTCCCTCCTCAGGACCAGGCTGTTAAGGGGGAGTAGAAGAGAATTCCTGGCCAGGGCCAGTCGAGGGCTCACCTGAAAACTCTGGTCCCCACTGGGGACACTGGATGAGTGTGGGGGCGGGGGAGGGGGCACGCAGAAGGACGTGAGGACATCAAGGGAGGCCAGGAAGGAAAAGGAGCGCTACTCTGAGGAACTGTCCAAGGTAGAGATGGTTGGCTCCGAGATCCTGGATCTCACCTGCTGTCTGAGAAGAACCGTCTGAAGGTCAGTTGGTGGGCACCCAGGTGTTTTTCTCTGAGTCTCAGAGTCTCTGGCAGCCTCTTGACTTGTCCAGGAGGAGGGATTGAGGACCACTGAGGACTGTGTGTGTTTGGGACTCAGCAGAGATTATTTTTAGGCTGGCAGATGGAGGTGGCAAGGACTGTCTCGGGTATTATTACACAACAGGCCTGAGGTTTGAAGTCTGGTGTTCAAAGAAGGAGGGGCAGGTGGCCCCCTTGAGGACTGTGAATTAGGAAGGTGGAAGGAGTCCAGTACCCATGTCCTGTGTCCATCCTGTGTGCACCCATGTCAGCCACCAGACTCAGCAGGACTCCAAGACTCAGGCAGAAGCGCTGCCCAGAATGACCTGCTCCCCAGGGTGGGCCAGCGGCTGCCCCCTGAGATGAATCTGCTCCCTGGTCATTCTTGGTCTTCTCTGCCTCCTGCCAGAGCACAGAGTAAGGAGGAGGTAGCCTCGAGCCCTGCCTCAGTAAAGGTGGGGCTAGTTTGGGGTCCCCTAGAGGTGTGACTTTGGTTGAGCATGACGGTATAGTAGAGTAAGAGTCATGGGAGAAAACCCATGACCTATTTCTGGAGGAACTTGGGGGAAGTAATTTAGCCTCCCTGGTTTTCTCCTTTACAAAAGAGAGACATGTGCATGCACAGGTCCTGGCATCCAGTAGGCATTTGCAATTTCTACGTGTTTGCCTGACAGCTGCACTGCTCTCTGTCAGGATTGCTTTACCCTCTCCTGGCCTTCTGTGCTGCCTGTCCTTAGTCCCCTCCCCAGTCCTTCCCAGTGGGCAGGCTGCCAGCCCCTGGTACACACAGGCGCGATGGCAGCCTGGACTCCCTTCCCACTGGGGGCCAGCTGGCCTGAAAGCAGGAGATTTGTACCCTGCAGGCTCCTCCAAAGGTCAGCCAGGCTGCAGGGGTCTTCCTGTCTCCTGGCCCACCCCTCTACTGCGCTCCTCCCCAGCAGGCGTACCACTCCCAAGCAGGTTGGATGGTTCCTGAATGCAGGCAGGCCAGGTTTGGGAGGTCCTGCTTCCTGCCTTCCTTGGGGAGGGCATTGGAAAACCATGTTCCCTCACGCCCTTCCTACCCACCCCTGCAAATGCCAGGCTGCTGCTTGGAGGGCAAAGCCTGGGCCCCTTTTAGCAGGTTTCCCAGGGGCTGCGGCAGTCCTCCATGATGGAGGGAGGATGCCCATAGACTCTTCCTTGATGCCAGCCCCTCCCTCTTAGGTCACTGTCCATCGGTTTTTGCTCCCCCTCTGACCCCTTCTTTCCTGCCCCCTTCAGAATCTGGGTTAGTTACTTCAGCCAGCTCTGCCAGGAAGAAGTCCACCGGCCCCAGGTCAGCCTGTCTCTGTCTGCCCACAGCTTCCTGGACACTCTGCTGATTTGTAGCTCCATGTCCCAGCATGTCGTGCTCCTCATCTCCCTGAGGTGTTCTCTGTTGTGTCCTGGCCACAGTCTCCTTAGGTGTGGACTCTGCCTGGGGCCTGTTTGGAACCTTCTGATCTCTGCCGCTTTCATCATGCTTCTGACTTGCTTCTTGTATCTCCTAACACCTGGTTTGGGTTTGGTTTCCTCTCATGTCTGTGTCTAGCTAGCTCTGCTCCATCAAGCGCCTCTTCCCCTTTGACTACAGCTTGTTTGCCCTGTTTAGCTTATTTGAGGAGGGGTGGTGGCAGTTTTGTTTGCTTGTTTGCATTGAGTATCTCTCCTTTTTTTTTTTTTTTTTGAGAAAGTGTTTTATTAGACATATTTTGGCTTAGAAAGGATCAGGCTTAGGGAGAAGTGTTTGTGGGTGTGATGGAGTGAGAGAATATGCTATTTGTGTGTGTGTGTTTGTGTGTAGTCAAGAGATGGAGAAAAACCAATAAATATTGTGGAGTTCAGGCAGGCGGGCGTGTGGGGGCTGTGACGTGGGCCCCCTCTCCTGCTCTCTTTTTCGGGAGGTCTGTCTCCCACTGTCGTGATTGTCCTCTGTGGGATTCTGGGTACTTAACTCTCCAGGTCTCTCTGAGCTGCTCCCTGGCTTGGGCTCTGACTCCCAGGGGGTGGAAAATGCTCCTGGGAAAATATACTAGCTCGGGTACCTGAGGTCTTGGGGCAGAAGCTCCTGGGAGGTGCAGAGAACACTGCCACGGGCAGTGGATGGGTAGACACCCTGGGGCCACGGCTGGGGTTGGCAGGTGTGAGAGGTGCTGTCTCATTGCCCATGCTGTGAGAATGAGGTAGGACTAGGTGCAAATGAGCAGCCGGGCTATTGGAGCCCAGTGCCAGAGCTGGCCCCCCTTTCTCCCCAGCCTGCCTTCTGCATTGCCCACAAGCTCCTCCACCCTCAGCCTGAGCGGTCTGAATCAGAACTTTGCAGTTCAAGGCTGGGAGAAACCTTGGGGAGGAGCCACCTTCTCTGTAAAGTGGTGCCCCCTGCGCCCCCTCCTCTTGGAATAGCTCTTACTTTCCTCGGGGAGTAGCTTCTACTTTCCCTTTTTATTTCTTTCCAAGTCTGTGCTGCAGACACGTGTGCAGGCTCACACACCTTTTTGCTAACACACACACACACACACACACACACACCACGTGTGTGCAGTGTCTACGGCTTTCCTGCCCCTCCTGGACCCAGTATTACTGGAGGCAGAGCTTGTCCCTGTCTGGGTGCCCCTGGGGAGGCCCCTAAGGCTGTGGAGGAGGAGCTGTTGCAGCTGGGTCCTCTCCTGGTCTCCCTGAGGGCCCTGAATTCAAACTTAGCCCCGAGCACGGTGGGGGTGGGAGTGGGAAACCTGCTGGGGTTTCAGGCAGGTGAGTGCCACACTCTGCTCCGCTCCAAAAATACTCTGTAATCTTAGCTCTTTCTCTAGAAAACAGTGATGTCACCGCTAGCCAATCAGCTTCCTGAAGGGCTTGCCTCCTCCTCCTCCTCCTTCTTTGCAACTTGCAGGGAGAGAGAGGACGATCGCAAGGGGAAGCGGGAAGGAGACCTGGAAGGAGTGACACCCAGAGACCCAGAGACCATAGAGGGACAGACAAGCACGGGCAGAGATACAGGAGTCCTTCCACATCCAAGCAGACAAAGGCCCTTCTCATGCAAAGCAAACCAAAATCCAGATGAGCAGCCCCACCCCCAAACACACACACACACACACACACACACACGCACACACACACGCGCGACAGACAGACGGATATACCAGTAGAGGCATAGGGACAGGGAGAGAGAGGCAAGTGGGCAAAATCACCCACAGAGAGTGGGAGCTAGAGAGGAAAACAGAGACAGAGAGAAAATGGTGAAGAGAGCTCCAGAGAGATATGGAGAGAGAGACAGAGACAGAAAGTGAGAGTGGTGATGGTGGTGGTGGCGGCAAGCTTAAGAGAGTCAGAGAGGGAGGGACCCACAGACACGGAGACAAGGAAAGATGGAGGCAGGGAGGACACACAGCATGCCAGAAACACAGAAGAGGCAGAGCCACAGCTGACCGCCGCGGACTCGCGAGATTCTCCGGGGTGGAGGGGCCAGCCTGCTCGGGCACTCAAGGTTGCAGTCAAGGTTGCGCTGCCTGGGTGCTCGGCTGCTGCTGCAGGTGTGGCCCCGCTGGGACAGGAGGGCAGTGTGGGAAATGCAGAGAAGACAGGCAGGAAGGCTTCTTCCCAGACAGCCTCTGAGTTGGAAGTGTGCTGGACAAGGTGCCCTTGTGAGTCTCCTGGCCCTTCTCTGTATGGAGCTGGTGGAGAAGTGTCGGGAGGAGGTGGGGGTTGCATCCCCCCTGGGCCCTGCTGCCCGCAGCCTCGGGCTTACCGCTCTCCTCTGCTGCCTCCTCCAGCTTGGTGACAGAGGGAGGGTCTCTCCTCGCTGGTGTCCATCCTGTGTCCCTCACCTGCCACGATGTGCTCCCCACCTAGCAGTTTGCCCATTATCCCCACCCCCCTGGGTAGTGCCCACCCCCTTGTGGCGGTTAGCAGCCCCAGAGCCCCTCTCCTCTGCTCCAGTGCCCTGATGTCCCAGCGTGGAGGCAGGCTTCTCCAACAGTCTGCTGGCTGCACTGGTACCAGGTTTGAAATCCAAAGGCCAAGTTTCTCCCACGCAGGCCTCCTCTCTCTGGCGGCGACTAGCTGGAGGACACAGAGGTGCCAAGCCTGAAGGCTTTCCCCATGGGGTTGCTGTAAGCAGCCTCTGCTTCGCTTGTTAGGGATCCCGCCTCGTGGGGTCCACCTGTCCTGTGCCGCTAACCACGAGCCGGACCGGGCTGGGGCAGGCAGGGAGGGCTGACTGTCTCTGCCTCCTCTCAGCTCTCCTGGGAGCGGGCCTTTATGCTTAAAGAGACTAAGTCACTCTTCTCCAGGCCTGCCTTATCCCTCTCTGCCTCCACAAATTCTTGATCCTTCACCCCCTTGGAGATGTCAGAGGGTGAGGCCACCCTAAAGACTGCTGTGCTTTGGGCTGGGTTGGAGGTTTGGCTTGGAGGGTGGATAGAGAAGCCACCTCTCTCCACTTATTGCTTCCAGTCTCAGATTTGGGCTGGGGCTGTGTGTGTGTGTGTCTGGTGCAGGGGTGGGGCTTGGGAGTCATCATTGCATCCTCTGGGGAGGTCAGTGACAGAGTGGCCCACCTAGGGGAGGGGAGAGGGGCAGTGTCTTGGGCTAAGGCGATGCTGTACAGAGGGGCAGTGGGAGGGTGCCCGTGGGACCGGCCAAAACTGTCTTAGCCCGTGGCTGCTGGAGGGAGGCTCCCCCTGCTACCTCACTTCTCTGTCTCGCCAGGTGCCCACGGACTGCGAGAGGAACCCGAGTTCGTGACTGCTCGTGCTGGAGAGGGTGTGGTCCTGAGATGCGACGTCATCCACCCGGTGACAGGGCAGCCTCCACCCTATGTCGTGGAGTGGTTCAAGTTTGGGGTCCCGATTCCTATCTTCATCAAGTTTGGCTACTACCCCCCACACGTGGACCCCGAGTATGCAGGTGAGCTTTGGGTCCCCTGTAGGTTTCTCCTTCTAAGTTTGACAAGCGCCCTGGCCTCTCCCCACACGCACGCGGCTGGCCAGCTGTCAGATAGCGCTGGCTGCTCTCCCTTGATCTCCTTGGCTTCTTGTCTCTTTCTGACTGGTCTGTTTGTCATCTCTGCACTTCACAGTCTTTGCTTCCTCCCTCCCAGCCTTTTGGCCTTGGTAGGCTTTAATTAAGTGGCAGGGAGAAGAGCGACCAGGAGGTCCTGCAGACATAAAGTCTTCCTAAACAGCACAGCTTAGGAGCGAGGAGAGAGCCAGTGGAGATGAGTATATAAGGCAAGGGCTGGAGCAGGGAGAGAGAGGTCTGTGTCTGCTGGAGTGGAGGGGGTGGGGGGGCCGAAGAGCAGCTTTCTGGGCTGGGGGGGGTGGGGTGGTGGGAAGCAGCCCGGTCTGAGCTCCACCCCTTCCCAGGTTTGACTGCAGCAGCAGCCTGCTCTGTCTGGCTTCACCCACTCCCTACTTCTTGGCTCTGATTTTGGGCCTTGTTCCAACCCTAAGTGTAAGTATGTGTCTCCAGCCACCCCCCTCCTCCGGCCCAGTCTCCCCCCCACCCCCAATGCCTCCTGGCTACTGGCAGGCGCCTGCCTTCTGTGCCTCCCCTGCCACTCGAGCCTCCCCCTCCTCCTGGCCCCGTTTGAGTCTTGCTCTGCAATTACTCTTGCGAGCAGTGGCCTCACTGTCTGTGACTCACTGCCAGGGAAGAGTGCTGTGGGTTGGGTAAGATTATGCTTGGGCGTAGATGTCTGCGTGTGTATGTTTGTATGTGTTGGGGTTTAAAAGAAGGGAGGAAGCAGGCAAGACGCGCCACTTTTATCATGACTCTGGGCCCCTGACTTCCCGATTGCATTTCTCCTGGCACACTTCCTCGTCTCCTCTTTCCTTCCTCTGCTTGGTCCTTGCACCCTGCTTACGCTACAGCTGATTTCGATGGTCTGGTTTGCAGGAACACTCTCAGTGTCCAGGCAAAAGGGGAAGCAGGCCAGATCGTGATGCAGGTTTGGGAGGTGGGTGGGCTGGGGCAGTAGATGAGTTGGAGTGAAGCCCCATTGGCAGGGAGTGGCCTGTGTTAGCTCATTGATAGAGTGAAAGGGGGAGGCTGGTTCCAATCCTGCTTGACTTATGTTGAAACCGTCACCACTCATTGTCAAAAGGGACCCCGAGAGGGCAGGTAGAACCATAGCCATGGGAGGAGATCGAGCTAGAAGGGGGTCTGTGGGAGTCTTCCTGCTGCCTGCCATTCCTCTCCCATTCTTGAGCTTTGCAGAACCTGCTGTTCTCCACCCTTGTCGTTACTGGGCTCTGGCAAGATATGCATCCTCTCTAGTAGTAGCAGCAACTGGAAGGAAATATTAGCATCCTGGTCCCTAGGTTGCTTCCTTCTGCCCTTACTACTGGGGAAGCAGACAGGAAGGACGCTGCGGTCACGGGGACACAGATGAGACAGGGCTGTTGTTCCACTTGAATGAAGATGCTCTGATTCTTGCCTGGGGCTTCTCTACCTTACCCTCTCCTGGCCATACCTTCTCTCTCTCTCCTGCCTCTTCTGGGCCCTGTATCCATCATCTACTTTCTCTCAAGAGCGCTCCAAAGGAACTGGAGTTGTCTTAAGAATGAGGCTTTTCTCAGTTACAACTCATGGAACCGCAGAGGCGGTCTGGGCTAGGGGCAGTTAGGGCTGGGGATCTGGGCAGGGAGAGTGGCTGGTGGTCAGGCCAGTCGTTCTGTGGGTGGGGACCCTGGGGCACAGGGCATTGGTGATGGCAATGTCCTGCCTTTGGCTGGGGGTGAGGGGAATGGTGAGTTGTTGCCTTGCCTGATGGCATCGGGGACTTCTTTTCCCACTCTGTCCCCAGGCCGGGCCAGTCTTCATGATAAAGCCTCCCTGCGACTGGAGCAGGTCCGCTCAGAGGACCAGGGCTGGTACGAGTGCAAAGTGCTCATGCTGGACCAGCAGTATGACACCTTCCACAATGGCAGCTGGGTCCATCTCACCATCAATGGTGCGTATAAACCTTTTCCCGGGAAGCGGCTCAGGAAGACCATTCCTGGGTCCTGCTTTAGACCACTTCTGTCTGTACTTGTCTACTGTGCCCCATGTCTTTCCTCCGGGCCTGGTTGGATAGAGGCACCTCTGCCAGGGTTGGCCCCATGAGATATCTGTTCCCCTCATGCTAAAGCATCTGTGGTCAGTGGGTACACAGCAGGAATGTCCCAGGGGTGAGGCAGGGGGTGCTGGGTGTGGCGGTGAAAAGCCTCCTTGGAGAAGGTAGAGACCTGGGTCTTAAAGCCAAGAACGTTAGTAAAGATTTTCTCCCGCTACCACTCATCAGGTACTCCAGCTCTCAGGTCCCAGCTAGTGGGAAAGACCTTCCCACCCTGTAGTGGAATTCCTGGAGCCCCACTGCTATCATCCTTCTTTCTAGACTAATGTTTCCATTACTTCTCCACTGTGGTCATTTGAGAAATGTGTCATGAGACTCGCTGTTGATTGCACATAATTCCAGATGATAAGAAGACGATGGTGGCATAATGGACTCCCACGTGGAGTCCGTGCTCTCATAACCTGCAATGGTCCTCCTGGGAAGGACTTTTATTTTTGTGGCTACAGTTCTTGGTGTCTCTGTTTAAGAAGATTTTGCTGTGTGCAGAGAGTTTTCAAGTGTCGGAGTCAGGGAAAGGATTTGTTGAGGGCCCTTGCTGGTGCTGGGTACCCCGGGGCTGCCAGGGGTAATCTGTGGCTCAATGACCAGTAGTGCCAGGGTGTGGGCTCTCGGAGTCTCCCGAGGGTCCCATGTGTTTTGGGGAGTTGTCATGTAAGAGCAGGTTCTCTGCTGGAGCCTTCAGGAAGCCGGGACACTGGAGAAAAACCAAGGAGAGGGCGTCCCCAGAGTGGGGGACAGGTGATTTCTTTTTCTCTTTCTCACCAGGATGCTTTTCTTCCTTCAGTTTGTTGCAGGGACATTTTCAAGCACTGTCCTGTTCTAGACTGCTGGTTGTCGCCAACGTGAACGGTGAGGTCAGGCTTGGGATGTGCCACCTAGTGCTTGAAGGCCTTATGATGTCAAGAATGCTGGTTTTGTGCTTGGAAGGGATGCTCGATGATGTCGCTGCTGGTTCTAAGTGTTTATCTGCCCTGAAGGAAAACCCCGTCTACCCCTCCCTTGTGGACTGGGTCCCCCCCTCCCAGGACTCACGTTGGACTCACACTCCTTCTGGGTCTGAGAGGGCCCCTGGGGTCCTGTATGAACATGGCTGTACTTACAGAGGATGTAGGGATGTCGCCCTGGACGGTGTGGGCTTAGCCTTGCTGACCCTGCCCTCCGCATTTACATCAGTTTTACTTTCCCTCCTTTGATATATTCCTTCTTTTGTGTGGAAAATAACCTCCAAATCCCAAACAACTCTCCCACCCCTCCACCCCCCGCATTTTATGTTGTGACACGGCTCAGCTCCTCCGATCCACTCAGTAGCAGCCTCCCATCAACTTGGCCCTCACCCACGTATGTGGTTCATTCTTGTTGGTTCACTTCCTTTCCCACCCTTTTTCACCCCCTACCTCCAGAGTCCCCCCCCCTCAGTCATTTTACCTTCTTTAAGGTCTTATGCTTTGGTGTGAAATCCATTTTCTTTTTCCTTTATAATAACGGTGACATAAAATGTTCATCTTTATGTGGCTGACTTACTTTGCAAGGCACAGTGCTCTCCAGTTGTGTTCATGTCTTAAGGTGGTTGGCAGGCTCATCGTTGTTTATAAGGAGGCAAAATACTCCGTTGCATGAGTGTACCAGACCTGAGTTTGCTGATCCATTCTTCTGTAGTTGGAGGTTTTTATGCTTTCCATCTTTTTCCCTAATAGAAATTACTGCAGTAAACCTAGGTGTGCATGTGTCTGTTTGTGTTTTGTTCTTTATTTCTTTAGGGTACAGACCAAGTAGAGAGACCCAAAGATCTCAGGATATTGGCATTTGCGTTTGTTTAAGGAAATGCCACACTAACTTCCATTGCAGTTGTACAACTGTCCAGTCTCACTGCAAAGGATGAACCTCCCAATCTCTCCACTTGCTTGCCAGCACGTATTATTTTCTATTTTCTTTAAAATTTTGCTGAGTGTGGGTGGGAGGTGGTATCTCATTTTCATTTGGATTTCTCTAATTGCTGAATGCCAATAGTTTGGTTTCCGATAATACATCTGAGCCATGAAAAGCATCTCTGAGATGGGAAATCAGCTGCTGCAAGTTTGAGTGGCCGGGCCCTTCATCAGGGGTGCCCTGTTTATCTCACCTTATCCTTTCCTCACTCTGCTACAGGCACTGCAGGGCACTGCCTCAGTTTCCTTTGTATTATCCTGGGGGTGGGTCTCTCTTCCAGTGACCTGAAGCAGCACGAGTGCAGCTGCCCTCCTGGATTGGGGAGTGGAGCTCCCTTTGGAAATGTCCAGGTCTTGCGTCTCTGACAGTGTCCACAGATGAGGCTTGTCAGCTTTAGGAATCCCTAATGTTTGCAGTGGCATACGCGTAAACTGTGACCATAGAAACAGGGAGAGAGGTGAGGCTGTAAAGGCCCCCACAGGGCCAGGGTTACCCCTCTTCTGTCCTATAGAATCTCTATTTATCTGACTGACTGCATGGCCAGGAGTTTGTGGGTTTTGTGTTTGTTTTTTATGGCCATAGGAAGAGGTGGCTTATTTCATGTATCTATACATCATAGCTGTGCGATCCCAGGCACGCTAAGTCACCTCTCTGGGCTTCAGCTTTTTATTTTATTTTATTTTTTTGGCATCACTGCTCTCCGGTGGTGGGAGTAGGAGGCCCAGCCCCACTGCTGGAATTGAACCTCCGTCCCAGTGGGCCGCAGTCCCGTGCACAACCACTATACCACCGGGGCTCAGCCTGGGCTTCAGCTTTCTTGGTTAAAAAACAACAAAACAGAGAAGGTTCAGCATGAGCATCCCAGGAGGTCCTTTGATGCTGGATCTCAACCCCTTTGACGCCTCGTGGTCACACAGGCTGGTGTGCTTCTTCCATGTGGGCTTTGTTGCTTCTGAGCTAACATCTAACTCTACCTATGGTTCATTGACTTGTCATTCTCCTTGAGAGTCACACGGTAAGGAAGGGATAGGTCTGTATGCTGTGAACCTGAAGATTTTGAATCACCACCAGCAGTGAGGAAGGAGGAAGTGCCTGGTTTGGGTATTATTATTTTGGGGGAATGCCCTTATGAGAGACCGAAATTTGTGAGCATCACTGGAGCGGATCCAGATAAGACAAAAATAGAGCACTCCAGTTGCCAGCAGTGTCCTAAGCACCAAAGAAAAGGACCACTGCTCAGGAATCACTGGCATTCAATGATGTGGCGGTAAGGTTCACTTGGGAGGAATGGGGCCTCCTGAACCCTCCTCAGAATATCCTATATCAGGATGTGATGTTGGAGAACTCTCGCAACCTGATTTCCATTGTAATACTTGGCCGTGTCCTCAGCAGTCATGGAGCTCAGCTGCAGGAAGAACTGATTCTTTGAGGTGTCGCTGGTGATGGAGAGTCGGCTGTGGAAAGATGGGTTATAATATGTACTACCATCAGACCTTATAGATCCCATTGATTGCAGCTCCTTCTCTGAGGTCTATGTATCTAGCTCCAGTAGTCACCAGAGACACCAGAGACAGTGCAGGTGAAGGCAGCTTCTGGGAGGGTTTCCCCAGTCCTGGACCTGACTCCTTAAGCTGCACCTGGGACAGGACATTTGTACATGAAGATAACTGGTCTCTGTCAAAAAACAAAAAAACCCAAAAAACCCCAATGAAACAAAACTCTGCCTTTTTGCAGGGCCTGTAGGATGAAATGAAATACTCTGTTTGCAAACACCAGTGTCCTTCTCAAGAGCGAAAGAGACAAAATCAGATAAAAGTTAGTAGCAGGGAGACAGCTAACACATAAGAAGGACGCCGTCTCAGGTTGGAAGACGGAAAGGATGTTGGCCATCATAAAATCTTAGTACACCAGTAGCCAGCCATTGAAAACAGGTCCTTGAACGTCCATTTGGCTCTGGGGACACAGCTGTGCACATGGTTCAGTTCTGGCTCGTAAGGAAGCTTAAAGAAAGAACCAAGCGCAGAGACAATGGTGATAGGGGCTTTGGAAGCACAAAGGAGAGGGACCTTCTCTGAAGAGGTGTCCTGTATTCTGCCACTTGAGGTGGGAGAAGCTAGCCAGGTGTAAGAGAGGAAGCTATTCCAAATAGAGGTAGCGGCCTGTCGGAAGTGGGAGCCCAGTGGGAGAAAGGATAACAATTCAGGGAGCACAGCGTGTTGCTCATATGGAAATGTGAGGCAAAAAAGCTAAGAATGTGTACCGTAGTCGGCTCCTAACGTGAGAACTGAGGACTGTGATAGAATGCAGATTACCATTGTACCGGGTTCTAAGGGGGAAGATGAGAACAGAGACTTCATAAGGCGGAAGAGAGATCTTTCTCCCTTCAGTCTCCTCTCCCTTCATCCCGAGTCCCCCATGGATATTTTCATTTATTGATGGAAAGAGTCCAAGTCCCAACATTCCATTGCTTCCAGACTAGAATGTTTAATGTCAGGCCTTTTCTGACAGGGCTCACCTTTGGAAAATGAAAGGCCAGTGAAAAATTAGAATCACAAATCATCTCATTCGCCTTCTGTGTTTTCTTTGAAGACCAGTTGGGTGGAAACGAGCCCAATTATTTCTTTATCACTTCCAAAATAACCCCAAAGCCCAAGCCTCACTTTAGGTCAGTGGATTTGTCGCAGAAGGGGTCCGCATTTTTCTAACCTGCACTATTAATTATAGTGCACTTGTTAAAACAAATAGGGAAGAAAGAATTAATCCTGGAACTGCAGTTGGCAAACTAACACCTAATCCAGTAAATAATGGAGAGCCAAACCGTTATTTTCTGAAAACTCGTAATTGTTCAAAGTACTTTCCTGATTAGCACCTAAATAATAAAGTAATTATGTAATTAGCAATTAATTTGTCACTTCAGGACATAATTTAATTTATTATCTTTTCTTTTAAGCTTGACACCAGAGGTAATAGTGGCAGGGGCTGTGCTGGCTGCGTTTCTGGGAGCAGGCCTGCCTAAGGAGCGGCTGTTTGGTGTTTAGGCTCCCTTGGGAGATGAGCATACATGCAGGGGCTGGGAGGGGGGGTGAGTGGGGTTGGAAGAAATGCCTGACACTTAAGAATTCAGGGTCTCACTTTTAGGACTTGGAACGCTTGTTGCTATTCTTTTTAGTATATTCAGAGACCTTGGGTAAGAACAGATCTTCTCCCTGATGGGCCTGGTGTGTGTGTGTTTTGATATGCGATAAAATGTGCTTCCAATTCCTTCCATCACGGAGCGCCTCCCCCTGATGATACCCATATTGATCTGGGGGCTTTAAGATTAAAGAGGAATATGGTCTTGCCATACCCTTGCTGTCAAAGAAGCCCGTGTGTTGGTATTTAAGTTGGCCTACAAGTGCACGTGTGCTTCCTCTCATATATTGATTCATGTAACAAATCTCTGCTGAGACCTCTACTGCCTGGCAAAGTGGGGCGTGCTGTGTGGTTCCAGAGAAGGTCCAGGTTCCCAAGGGCCTCGATTCTAGTATGGAGTGCAGAAAAGAAGTAGATAAACAGATACTCGTCAAAATGCCTTTTGAGCGCCACACAGCACACGCGGCTGGAGAATGACCGCCCAGCACTGCAGTCTTACATGGGCTGGCTGGCAGCCGAGGGCTCCTGATCGCAAACCCTGGGATAAAGTGAGGCAGTGGGACTGGAAGGTCAGAGCACTTGAGGAAGAGTGTGAAGGCGGTCGGTGGGGCCAATCATAAAGGCGCTTGATGAGTGGATTTGATCTCCAGGGAGGTGCGGCCTCTCTGTGCTTCTCCAGATGATACCGAGGACACTAAGAGCACCACACTAAGCCATGTTTCGTTGTCCATGCCTGGCTCACAAAATGCGATCTCATTTTTCCCTCACCTAAGTGCTGGAGGATGGAGGTGAAGCCCAGAGAAGTTGTCCAAGGCTGAGCAGCTATGGCAGATGGGAACCGAGACTTGGGTTCTGGGCTTTGGGCGTCTTTGCCCCAGCCTGTCGTGGGTGATGGCTCCCAGCCAAGACCTGTAGGTGCTCAGTTCCCTTCTTGCAGCAATTCCCAGGACCCTGAGGGCTGGTGTTCAGAAACGAACTCCTCCCTCCCCCCTTATTTCTGAACACCCAGTATGGTCCCTGGGTATAAGGGTCCCTTCTCCAAGCCGCTCAAGCAGAGAAGACGGAGTGTCTTAAAAGGTGGTTGTCCTTAAGATGACGTTTTAATAAAACTCCCATGCGAGGGAACTAAGCTGGCATCCCCAGAAAATAATGAAGAAGGGAGGAGCTTACAGTGCCGGCACTGTTTGCTGACCTCTGTGGAAGCCAGAAAGAGTGACACTAGAAGCGGGCCTTTCTCTGTAGAATGTGGGAGCATAAGAGCTGGTCCCTGATCCATGGTAGGGGCTCAGAGAATGCTGGCCTAGGCGTCCGTTAGCAGGAGAGGCTAGCAAATGTGGGAAACAGAGAGTTTGAGTGCTCGGGTTTCCCCCCTCCATCTTATTGGTGGGCCGATTGTTCTGCCAGGCTTAGGCTTCGTTTGGTTTCTCCTGTAGATGAGGGACCACAGCGTTCACCTGGCACATGTTCTGTAGGGCTGTCATAAGGCGGGGACGAGGTGCCGCATTGACCCCGGGGTGGCCCCAAGTCCATGGCCCCCAGGTTGTGGTTCTTGTGGGTTTGCTGGACTGCCTGATGCTGTCACTCACTTTCTTGGTCTCCCTTACAGCTCCTCCCACATTTACAGAAACACCCCCCCAGTACATTGAGGCCAAGGAGGGTGGCAGTATTACCATGACCTGCACAGCATTTGGGAACCCAAAGCCCATTGTCACCTGGCTCAAGGAGGGGACACTCCTAGGTGCTAGCGGGAAATACCAGGTAACTGTCTTTCTGCGCTAGGACAACTGCGAGCCTCTGGTCCCCTCACAGCTCCCTCTGCTGCCTTTCGGTCACCCGCCCGCAGTCTCTTCCTCCTCATGAGCATGCCAACAGGGTGCGCAGGCACGAGGTAGCCGGGGAAGCTATCTGTGGACAGAAGACAGACTGGCGTGGTGGGAGGGGCTGTGCCCCACGTGGGAGGGTGGTGGGAAAGGAGATGAACTTCCTGTCAAATACCCCAGGCCCAGTGTCTGTCACTGAAGCCATTTCCCCCATCCACCCTCCCCACCCACTACCCCCCCTCCCCCACCAACTTCTTTAGACTGCATCACCCAGGCTGCGTAGAGCATCTGGGGTCCAGGGGGGAGAGTGCTGAACCCAGTCTTTCTCGGCCCCCAGGTGAGTGATGGGAGCCTGACCGTGACGGAAGTCAGTCGGGAGGACAGAGGTGCCTACACCTGCCGAGCATCCAGCATCCAGGGGGAGGCGGTCCACACCACCCACCTGCTTGTCCAGGGTAAGCGGGATGCCAGCCGGCTCTCCTTTCAAGGAGCTTGCAGAGTCCCGGGGGTTGGGTGGAGGTGGGCTAGTGATGTCAGGGGATGCCCTGCAGACCTGGTTCCTCCAGGGAGCACCCAAAGCAGCCTATGGGAAAGGGGCACCAGGCGGGGACAGCAAGGTGCCATGGTGACTGAAGTTCTGGTCTCTCCCTCTGTGAGGGTTCTGCCTCTGTCAGAGAGGGGCCTCCCTTGGGGTCCCTGGCCTATTCGCGATGGCATCAGTAAGCCACCACCCAGACGTAGTGTGGCCCCAGATTTGTCAGTAAGAACCAGAGCAGTTGGACAGAGCTGGGGTCTTCAGCATCACCCCAGGAAGATGGCAGCCTCCCTGACGGGGGGGCGGGGCCGTGTCTGATGGAGCTAGCTTCTGAACCCAGTCAGCTCCTCACTTCCCCAACCTGTGGAGGTTGCAAACCGCTTGTGGCCTGCGTCCAGGTAGCAGGGAGCCACTGAAGTGCATATTTCATCCCCCTCCCCACCCAGAATATTGCATAGTGACAGCTGCCGGGATCAGAGGTCCCTCTGCAGTCTTGATTGAAGCTGCTCCCTTTTGCAAAGGAGACCCAACCCACCTACCGAGGTGTCCATCTGGGAAAAGCCTGCACCAGGGCTGGCTGGGATTTTACTCTCTCTGTTTCTCTTCCCTGTTGGTCTCTTTCCTAAATTGTTCTCTTAACTGCTGGCTCTGGCCCTAGCTGGTAAGCGGCTTGAGCCTCTCGCTCCTCTAGAGACCAGGATTTACGTTGTTGTGGATTTAAATGTGGCCTTTGTCCACCCTGTGTGTCTTCTGCTCAGAAACTCTGTTAAAGAGAAGGATGGACCAACATGGACACGTGTGTGTGTGTGTGTGTGTGTGTGTGTGTGTGTGTGTGTAGACTGAGATGGTGGGCTTGGAGAGCCAGAATGTATGTGTGTGTGTGTGTGTGTGTGTGTGTGTGCGTGCGTGTGCACACAGTGTGCACAGTGGGGGCTATATGTGCTTGAGGGGAGTATCTGCAGCCAAGTTAGGGGGATGGGGCACATCTGGCCACACTTCAGGGTCTCCTGCATTTGTGAGATCTCTTGGGAGAGCAGTGTCTCCATGACAACTACCTGGGGTTGGCTAGAACTCTTGGACAGTGCTGTCTCCCCGCCCACTTGCTCGGGCTGAGGGCATCTGGAGGCCTTGCCGAGCTTCTTGGGAGGCTCTGGTGCTGTTCTGCTCCTCTTCCTTCACCCTAGTGCCCTCCCCGCTCCTCAGATGAGGTAACTATTTATCCCTCTCTTTCCCCAGGGCCTCCTTTCATAGTTTCCCCTCCTGAGAACATCACTGTCAACATATCCCAGGATGCTCTGCTCACCTGCCGGGCAGAGGCGTATCCTGGCAACCTTACCTACACCTGGTACTGGCAGGATGAGAACGTCTACTTCCAGAAGTGAGCACCCTGCTCCTGCCCTCATGGGTCTTTCCCTGGGCCAACAGGCCAGGCCTATGGGTAGAGACAGTGGGGTGGTCCCGCCCACCTCCCCTATCAGCTGAGGCCAGAGAGGGGCCAGGAAGGCTTCTCCGGACCCCATTTGAAGACCCCACCTCCCCTATGGGCAACAAGCATGAGTCGCCAGGACCTTGTCTGGTGGCTGGTAGAAGACTCCGCCCACCTTTGCTGCCCCGCCCACCCACTCTTCCCCTCTATTCTCTTTGCCTGCCTCGCAGTGACCTGAAGCTGCGGGTACGAATCCTGATTGATGGGACCTTGATCATCTTCCGGGTGAAGCCCGAGGATGCAGGGAAGTACACCTGTGTCCCCAGCAACAGTCTGGGGCGCTCGCCCTCTGCCTCCGCCTACTTGACAGTGCAGTGTGAGTAGAGAGAGGCAGGTGGTGGTGGTGGTGGGGGGGGGCAACCTTGGGGGATTTCCAGAGGGTACAGGTCCGAGGCTGTGGGGCAGCAAGGACAAGAGTCCTCCAAAGGTGTGTGGGTGGGAGTTGCTGAAGGAGGGAGGTTGGAAGGAAGGGGAGATGAGACCTGGGCGGTAGGCATGAAAGCACCACATATTAAGTATTTTCTGAGGGCCACACAGAACCCAGTGTGCTAGCTCACTCATCCCATCCACCGAGTGCAGGCTGAGTTCAAGGGCAAAGGCCCCTGCTGCCTTCTGACCTGGTGTCCTTGAGGAAATCACAGCCAAGACCTCTCTACCTCAAGCAAGTTGCCGTTTAGTGCCCTGACCCCCACCCCCGTCCATCTCCGTCAGTGTGTGTAAGCGTGAAACTGGGCAGCATCTGAGACACCGTCCCCCTGGCTTGTCTCCCACCTCTGTGGACTGCTGTGACATGAAGGGGCCAGAGTCTCTGCATGGGACTGGCCCAATTCTGCCTCACCATGATCAGTCTCACACCTGTCCTCCTGTCGCTCTGCCCTGGAAACCCCCGTGACCCAGCTGCTCTTCTGGTGCCAGAACAATCTAGGCTTTTGTGTGAGGACATAAATTCCCCTTGCTCATCTCTCACACTTCAGGCCACAGCCCACTGCTTCCCCACCCCCTGGCAAGCTCAGCACGGAGAGAGCGGGAAAGAATGATGAGTAACCAGGAGGACTCACTTCATCTCTTGGTTTGCGCCCGGGCCCATCAGTCCAGGAACAAAGGCTCACCACAGGCTGCCGTGGCCACAGACTCTCTCTCCCAGGGGCTCGGGTGGGAGGATTGCTCATGTAGGGGCAGGGAGTGGCAGCTGGCAGAAGTGGGACAGCCAGGAGTTCACAAGAGAAGCTGACGGACAGTTGGTGGCCTGAGGAGGCCGAGGTAATCTTCTGACTGGCCAGCAGAGCTGGGTGTTGTGCCTGTTCACCCCTCGGTTTTGAGGCGATTCCAGGCTCGGCAGGTGGGGAGAAGGCAGGACTCACCCACCTGACATTCCTAATGCTTTCCCATCACTAGAGAATGCTTCGCTGCTGTGGCAAGGGGGATCAATTCTCTACTTCTACTCTGCCCACCGAAGAGGACATTGAACATGAGATATTTTAAGCTTCCAAGAGATGGTTGCTCAATATCAGACCTGCAGTTAGCAAAAGCCAGCAGAACTTTGTCTGTAAAAGACCGCACTCTCTGCTCTCACATGATGCTAGAACGTGGAGGATCTCAAAGAAGAGAACGGTTGATTCTTCTGTCTCTGCGGGATGGTAGACCCAGCACAGCGGGAAGCTGAATCGCTCTCGGGGTTAAGAAGGTGACTGACATGGGGAGGGGAGAGCTGACAGTGGTGCTGCACCCCAAGAGGCACACGTCCCATCCTCTCAGCTCAGGCTGTTTTCTGTTGGGAGAGATTTGACAGTGCCCTCAATTGTCAACATCTGCCCTTACCGTGGCCCCTGCTACCTCCACCCTGCTTGCAAAGAGAATCAGGGCACTGGGGTTTACAGGTGCGTGACCCAAGGTTCTTTGTTTCTGCAAAGCATTTGGAGTATTTCCCATTCACAAACCCGCTAAAAACCGTGGAGTGAGACAAAAGAAAATGACAGTGACAAGTTGGAGGCTAGGTCTAAAGATAATATACCTCGGCCTGGCATTTACGTGAGACCGTGCTGGGAACTGTACAGAATGCTTGAAAGAGACCAGCACCTTCATCCTCACTGCCTCCCCAGAGGTCCTGCGTCTTCCTCCTCGGCAGCCCTCCGGGGAAACTGGGGCAACCAGAGGCGATGACTCAGCCCCCGTCACAGGATGCGCACACCCTGGCACTCGTCCCCTCTGCTCTGTGCATTCAGTCCGTGGCCTCTGCTCCAGCTGCTCGGAAGGGGCCAGAGAAGCTGGGAAACCAGCTGAAGGAGAGGGACTGGGCAGGAGAGAAGTGCCTGGCAGATCGATGGAACTGCCTTTTCTCTTTGGCTTTGGGTCTCGGGGAAAGCTCGACGTACTCCGTGCTCTAGATGGACTTCGTGAGAAGGAAGAGGTGGAGAGTCGTGTGATCAGCTGTGGGCACTGAGGCTAGGAGTCTAACAGCTGGAGGGGGGGTGGGCTTTGAGGGTCCTAACCAGACAGGTGCGGTGAGCAAGGAGACTCATCCAAGGAATGCTACAAATGGAGGGGCACATGCTAGCTTGGAGGCTGGCCTGGACGGAGGCCCCACAGAAGAGAGATGCAACCATCCGCTCCTGCTAGATGACAGCCATGGGAGCCCCGAAGGGGGCCGCTCTGCGTTGAATGCTGGGGCTCGCTAATCATCGGAATGGACTCGATGGTGGGAGTTACCAGATTCACAGACGGAGGCTCGCTGGAACTGATTTTGATTCTTCACAGGCCTGGAAAACAGACAGTCTTGACAACCGTACAGACTGGTGGGTGACAGAAGTCTGCAGCCTCGGCCCAGGTGGTCCTTTGGGACCTGTGGGCTATAGGTTTCAGGGGGGCAGGGACTAATCTGTCTGGCCACCCAAGCACTTGTTCTTAGCTCCTGGAAGCATGAAGTGTTCATTTCTGTTCTGAAACCATTTTATTGGGAATTGATACAGATACCGTATCATTCCAAAGTTCAGTCACATCAAGTCATATTGCGCAATTGCTACCTCGGTCAGTTTCCAAACATTCTCTTTCTTCTTGAACTGCTTGATATCAGCTCCCTTCCAACCCCCGCTCCACTGTAACCCCTAGAAAGCCTGTCTGCTTGCTCTCCTTATGGGTTTATCACCCCTGGATTCACTTACTGGAAAACAGAAAAAAAATATAACAAATTCAAGAGGGTGACTACTCAATGACATAACACATCGGAGATAAACCCAAATATGAACAAACAAAAACCAAAATACAGAAAACTCTGAAAACCAGATCAGGCCTAATGTGTAGTGTGGGGGTGGGGCAGCAACTGACCTAGAAGGCTTTCGCCAGCTCAGCCAGGTTCCTTGTTTCGCTCTTCCACACGCAGCTCTCCAGTTTGGTAACAGGTTCTTCCCAGACCTCTGTAGGGGCAGAGGGAACCCACTGGAGGTGTATTCCCTATGTAATCCCCACAAGTGTATCGTGGGCTCCCCTTTCCATCCATAGCCTGCTGCAAATCAGAGTCTCACAATTTAGCCTCTGCTCCTAGTCTCCCCTTCAGTCTCAGAGTTTATGATTGCTAATCCTTCGGTGACTGTTGCCGGCACGCTTCTCCCTTGTGGACTTAGATGTCGTCTCACTTAGATAGCTGCTTGCCCCAGATAGGCAAGGGCACCGTTTAGCTTCATCACCACCCGTACTAACGACACAGGGGCGGGGCTATGCAGGGTTCAGCAGCACTGCGTGGGAGGCCTGATCTCCTTCTAGGCTGTCTCACTTGTTCGCCGCACCGTCTTTTCCTCCTCTGCCCCACACTGTTCCATCCCTTGCAGATCCAGCCCGTGTCCTCAACATGCCACCTGTGATTTACGTGCCCGTGGGAATCCACGGCTATATCCGCTGCCCCGTGGACGCAGAGCCACCAGCCACCACGGTCAAGTGGAACAAGGACGGCCGGCCCCTACAGATTGAGAAGGTGCTGGAGAGGCCTCAGCCCCGGCGGCCATCCTGTTTCTGGGGGTCTGGTTCTCTGCCAGCTCTGACACTGGGAGCAGTGCAGAGCGGCTTCCAGTACACAGGGGCAGGCGGGCAGGGTTGGCCTTCTCTAAGTGCTTGCTGACCTGCTGCAACGCTCCGACCCCCAGCCTGTCGCTTGTGCTGTCAGCGCTGCTTCCTCCGCTGGCCGGGTGGGGGAGGGGCTGAGTGCCCCCTCGCTGAACGCCCTTCCTCATCTGCTCCCGCAGAACCTGGGCTGGACCTTGATGGACGACGGCTCCATTCGGATTGAGGAGGCCACGGAGGAGGCGCTCGGCACTTATACCTGTGTGCCTTACAATACCTTGGGGACCATGGGCCAGTCTGCGCCCGCACGACTTGTCCTGAAGGTGAGGCAGCGGGGCTGCCTGGGATCGTAGGGGGGGCCCTTCCTCCGGGCACAGCGCCTTCACCGGCTGCCTTCGCGGTGTCCTTCTTAGGATCCTCCATATTTTACGGTGCTACCCGGCTGGGAGTACAGGCAGGAGGCCGGCCGGGAGCTGCTCATCCCCTGTGCAGCCGCCGGAGATCCCTTCCCTGTCATCACATGGAGAAAGGTACCTGTGGGCCCTGGCTTCCTGGGTGTTGGTTCGGACCCGCTCCCCCCATCTCACCCCCCGAACCCGACAGTCCTGCCCGGATGGCCCAGAAGCGAAGGGAGGAGGGTGGCAGAGCCGGCGGGCTGAGCGGTCCTGCTCTGGCTGGGCACAGACCCCCCCCCCCCCGCCCACCTGAGGTGGCGGCGGCATGCCTCCTCCTGTGCCCTGACGTGGCCCTTCCTTCCCACACCTTGCTCCTCACCCGCTTCCCCGGCTCCGGCTTGGCCAAGGTAGGGAAGCCCAGCAGAAGTAAGCACAACGCCCTGCCCGGCGGGGGCCTCCAGTTCCGGGCCCTGAGCAAGGAGGACCACGGGGAGTGGGAGTGCATCGCCACCAACGTGGTCACCAGCATCACTGCCAGTACCCACCTCACCGTCATAGGTAGGTGAGCTCCCACGGGCCCCTCCCAGCCGGCTCAGGGCCGTCGGTTCTGCCACTAATCCCACCGGGGAGGGGGGGGGGGCCGCGGAGGAGACCCCACTCGAGGCCCTGTGGGAGGAAATGCCAATGCGGGGCCTGCTTGGGAGAGTCTTTTCCCGATGGGGGAGAGGCGGGCAACATGCTCGCGGCAGCTGCCTGGCAGAAAGGAGACATATGCCCCACCCCACCCGCTTCCCACCCCCGCGCCCTTGCGGACCCTTCCGACATCCAGAGCAGCACGTGGGAAGCTGGAAGGCCGAAAGGCCTGGATGGAGAAAGGGTTCCGCAGCCAAGACTTGTGTTGAACTGGGAATGGAGAGCCCCGGATGCGGGAGGTCGGTGTAGGGACTTGTGTCCAGGCACCTGGCATCACACGTCTATTTCCGGTTCCCTGAGATGCCCCTGGAGCTGAGCGCCTTGGCAGGGTAGCTCCTCCCTCCCGCAGCCCTGCTGCTGTGCCCTGCTAGGAGTTAACGGGGAAAGAAACACTGATGGCGCCGCACCAAGTGGTGTGTGTGCTGAGCACGGGAGTCGGCGTTGTCCTTGTGTCCCATGGGTTGACCCTGAGGTCGAGGGGGATGGGTGCTGCGTCCCAGGACACACTGCCAGTACGCAGAGAGACCAGCGCTGGGACGGAGCCGAAGCCCTTCCACAGAGCGAAGGTGGCGGACAGCCCTTCCTCGTTGAGGGTAGGCGTGGCTGAGCCGGGGCAGCATTTGTCCCATCTTGGAGGAGTCCTGTGGTGCAGGGACGTCTTGTCCTTGCCTCTGACCTGAAGGGCCAGGGCTTCAGTTTATCCGACAGAGAGGAGTCAGCAGGCCCATGCCTTCTCTTTGGTCTGTGTACCCGCACTGTGCGGGTACCTGCCAGATTGACAGGATCTGGCCAAGCAGGGCAGTTCCTTCCTTCCCTGTCTGCTTCCTTGATGAGCCGAGAGGGTCAGTCCCTCTGGGTATCCCTGCGCAATACCGCGCCCCCCCCCCCCCACTCACACGCAGGTCACATGCAAGACTCTGCTACAATAGCCACAGCATCTTGGTTTCCATCGAACTCATGGGCATCTGGTGCCACCGTGTGCTGCTCCGTGCCATCTGAGAGTTCCCCTGTCATCTCTAGGCACCAGCCCTCATGCCCCGGGCAGCGTCCGCGTCCAGGTCTCCATGACAGCTGCCAACGTGTCCTGGGAGCCCGGCTATGACGGAGGATATGAGCAGACATTCTCAGTTTGGTACGGACCTCTGTGAGTCACCCCCGCATGCTTTGCTCTCTGCTTCTCCTCTCCCAACCGCAGCCTTTCCCCGGGGGCGTGGGGGCGGCGGTGGTGGTGGTGGTGGGGGGGGGGGGTTGTAATGCCATGTCGTGGACAAGGCACTTGGCTTGTCAGACCTCCAGGCGGTGAGGTGGGTTGGAGGCAGGGCAGAGCTTCCTGTGCAGGATGAGGATGGTTGGGAGGGGCTTGGGGATAGTGCATTCCCACCTCTCAATGTTTGGAGGCCTGTTTGGGCTATTGTCTCAATTTCCCAGCAACTTCTGGTGCCCTCTCCTGTGGTCTCACCACGTGTGTGTGTGTGTGTGTGTGTGTGTGTGTGTGTGTGTCCACCACTCATCATTCCTCCCTAGATTTCTCTGACCTTTGGGCTTTGTGAAGAGCCCAGTCTGAGAGGAAGAGCCAAATTATATTCCATCCCTTCCCCAGCCATTTCGGAACTAGTGTGGAGCAGCGGGGCCCATCCTCCTGGCCTTGTCTCCTGGGTGTGCATTTCCTCTCTGGGATGCTTGGCTCACAGCAGTCATTGTCATTTCTCATTTAGCTGCCTGCAGTCATTCTCGACCTTTGCCCGGTCCTTGCGGTTGCGTAGTCATCTTGAAGATCAGAACCATGACTCACCTGGGCAATGTTTCCAGCCGTGCGTGCTCCATCTGAGCCAAGGGGGTGGGGGAGCGGACAGGACCAGATCCACATTTCAAAGGGATTTCATGGGGATTGAGAGGTCACTTTAAAAAAATGACATTTTGTGTTTTAGGCAAAAACTAGGTTCCCACGTAACAATTTTTCGACACATTATTCTGTGGTGTTGTTTCCGGAGGCATCCACATTTCCATTCTGTCCATTCTGTTTGGTCTGTTTTCCTTAATCTAGTTCAGCCTGCGCCCCCCCACCACCCCCTCACCGTCTCATCTTTGCTTCAGGGTAAATATTGACCCTTTGGGCTCACTGCGTGGCAGCGTTCAAAAGTTTGTGGCAAAATAGAATGAAAAGATAATGGATGGTATTTTTCCCATGAGCTTTTTGAAGCCTCCTTGTAGAGCTGACTTTTTAGCGGGCCCCGGCATTCACAGGTTTACTATTAAAGTCAATCTCCTTTGGATGGAAGGTGACCTCTGAAGTGGTTTCCTTTTTAAGGTCAAAGTTTGTCTTAGGACAATAGTCTCTTGGGTTCTTCCGATCTTTTTAGGTCCAGCAGGTCTGGCTGGTTTTCGGTATTTGAGTTTTGTTCTGTATGTTGTCATGGTATCTGGGATCCTTCTGTTGTGTTCCTGAGGACAGGGTCAGCAGGGGTAGCCGGGCACCATCCACATGTTCTTGTCTTGGGCTAGATGAGGTTACAGCCCGATGGGCACGTTTCTTCTTATAAGATTTGACTTCCTTCATTCTCTTTAGTTCCGGATGAGAAAAGGCCAAGAGTTGTATCATAGCTACCTGCTGGAAAGCTTGTGAAAGCCCAGCTACTGCTCACCAAACCAGGATGTCCAATGTTACCTTTGCGACCTGTGCTATCCCAGTTCACCTCATGGCTCCATGGCTAATGGCTCCATGGCCTTTTAACCGAGCAACCCCACACCATGAACTATTTGGATATGTCTCCACGGGCTCTGTAACTCTTCCCATGCTCTCAGGTGCTTTATTGTATCCGAATCTCTGTGCAGCACCCAGGACCATGTAGCAGATGCCTAGTATCCACAAAGCGGCTCCTCTTCCTCCCTCCCGGTCAGACCTCCGGTGACCACCACGGCTTGCTCCTTACACCACCTTTTCTTCAGACCATGCGACACTTGTTCTTTTGTGCTGGCCCCTGTTTTCACTCAGAAGCTACCCATGCGAGGAGACGCTCCGGAGCATGTATGACTCCTCACAGGGCATCGTGCTGCATTTTGGTCCGGGGCACCATTTGCGTGTGCCACCATACGTTTGTTGATGGACCTTTAAGGTTCGTTCATCATGTGGTGACGGGGACCACTGGCCATGAAGACAGAGGTGCACCTGGCTGTTCGTGTCAGATTTCTGCGCCTCTCAGATACATGCCTACGAGGGGGATTGCTAGGCCAGAAGGTCTTTCTGGTTCTTGCTTGTTGAAGCATCGTCCTGTCGTGGTGCCAACTAGTGGTTCAGTAGTGGTTGGCAGACTGCTTGGCACAGAGCAGGGAGCCTGCCCATCGCCTACCTTGGTGCTGTGGTGGATGGCTTCCAGACTGGTTCTCTGGGCATTCTGAGCTCTGGGTGGGCCCGTGGACTCAGATGACAACCTGGCCTGGAAGCATCGTCCTCTTTGGGTCACAGCTAGGATCCGCCTTGCATCCCACCTCAGGATTTCAGTGGTAGGGTAGGGGGAGACCCCTGCAGGACCATGGTCCTCCCAGCTGTGTGGCCAGGGAAGGACACAGCTTGGCCGATCGGCATCATCTTTGGGTGCACAACGAGAGTTCTTTGCAGCCTGTGGTTCTGCTTCAGGCTGCTACTCATCGGCATCATTTGCTAACACAGCTAACTCAGTTTGGTGCCCTGGGGAGCATGAGTGCGCGGCAGTGTCCAGGCATGAGCGTCCTCCTCCTTCTTCTATCCCCAAGTCTTTGTGCATCGACTCAGACATTTGCCGCTAGCTAACTGCTTTTTGCTCTGCTTACAGCAGCCTCAGCTCACCCTCCTGGGTCTACTGGCTAGAGAGCCCTCCGCCTGGAGGGGAGCCTCCTGGGCATGCGCTCAATCACCTAACTTGGCTGCTTAAGGAGGGCGGCAGGTCTAAGTCCTGTGGGCTGGTGTCTCCTCCCTGTGGTCACGAGGTGGTACTGCATCTAAGACAGCCAGCTCTGTGTCTGTGTCAGTGGTGCATGTGGATCCAGACCAGCACTCACCCCTGGCCCCACTGTGCGTTCTCATGCACAGTGCAACATTGCAGCTCTTAAGGTTTTAGGGGGTCATCATCTTGTCATGGGGTGACCCCTGGTCCTTCTAGATATTTGTCTCATGTGTCCAAAAGAATACGTCCTTGGGATGTGCCCCGATTATTCAAACATGGTTTAACCAAGCCCTCTGATTAGTTTGGTTCCCTTCTTTGTGATTCTGGGTGGGGGGGACACCAAGGAAGGTCCCCTGGCCTCCATCTGGAGGATTCTACTGCCAAGTTGCTCCTGCGCAGGTCCTCCGAGGTGCATGTCTGTTCCCAGTGTTCCTGCTGTACCTGGCAGAGCCCTCTTCCTGAGGGAGTATCCCACAATCCGTTGGCCATGTCATCACTAGCTCACTATAAATCACCTGCTAAGGTCCCTTTCAGTGCAGTGGGTACCAGCAGTAACAGCAGCAAGTCTGGCCCAGACCAAGAAGGGCAGTGGGTCATACCGGCCCGTTCTAGCCACACCGCTCCTGCCCTTGAACCTGGGAAGCCCGTCCTCTGCATCTTCCTGAAGACCCGGCATGCACTCTCTTCTCTCCAGTGGAACCCACCTTGTCCCCTTGTCCCCTGCCCTCTCTCTATTTCTTTCTGGCCAGGATGAAGCGGGCACAGTTTGGGCCCCATGATTGGCTGTCCTTGCCCGTGCCACCGGGGCCCAACTGGTTGCTGGTGGACACTCTGGAGCCCGAGACCGCGTACCAGTTCAGCGTGCTGGCCCAGAACAAGCTGGGGACGAGCGCCTTCAGTGAGGTGGTCACTGTGAACACTTTAGGTGAGGGGCCCTAGGCTCTGGTCTCTTGAGGATATCACCCAGAGGAGGGGAGGTCTAGGAACTGAATGATGAGGGTGAAGTATCAGCAAGTACCGTCCATGGATTAGTCCATGCCAGGCCCCTGGCTACCTGCTTTGTATGATCACGTCATGTCATGGGCCACAAAGGAATCGTCGTATAGGAGTTGGTGAGAGCTGCGTACTTCAAAGTGCTTTGTCTCAGTTTAGAGCAGCTGTATTGGGCCACATACCCAGATGGAAGGCGGAGGACATGCTGGCATCTCCCTACAGCTTTCGGAGGCACTTAGTGAGCCCTTTTGCCCTCCCTCTGTTTTGGCTGGTGATCGTTCCTTTCGGCCTGTGGCCTCACTTGGGGGTTCGTGTGGGGCTTTCGCCCTCATTGAGTCTCCCGCTATATGCCTGCTCATCTCCCCTGGGCCTGGTTGCTCACTCTGTCCCACCGGGCTGCAGCCAGAGCAGCTCTTCTTTCCAGAGCCAGAGAGCAAGCGGCTCCAGCCAACTGTTTCCACGATGCAGCAGCCTCGTTCTCAGACTCCTTGTGCCAGGTACCACCCAGGTGCCTGCGCTGGTGAGAGGCTGACCTCAGTTGCTCTCTTTGGGCTCCCGTTTCTCCACCTGCTCAAAGAGGGGCTTGGCAGGATGGAAAAGGTAGCCCTAGTTTCTCAGAAGAGAACAGAAGGCATTTTAAGTACATTTAGTTCTTCCCATAGCGATGCCCCCACCACCTTCTTTTTCGTTTTCCTACTTCCCCACCCCCTCCTTGCTTTCTTTTTGAGCAGACTGTTTCTTCCTAAGGCACCCTGTCGCCCCACAGTCAGGGGCTCAGTTGCTAGCAGAGAAGTGGACAGTTTGAACCCAGTCACCATCCGTGGGGGGAACATGCCATGGCACTTAGCTTCTATAAGAACGGGCAGCCCTGGCAACACAGGGCACTTTGGCTCTGTCCTGGTGGGTCACTGCGGGCACCGCCTCCGAGGAGTTCCTAAGTCTAAACTGCTAATATGCCCAAGTGCTAACTGAAGGGTTGGCGGTTCTAGCCCACCCACAGGCACTGTGTAAGAAAGATCACCTGGTGATCTACTTGGGAAAACCCGGCCTTTGAAAGCGTTAGGGATCATAGTTTGACCCTGAGACCCACAAGGCTGCCGTGAATTAGAAAGAACGCGAGGAGAACTGTGGTTCTTTACTTCCCTCCTCCACACACCCCTTCCGAGAACCTCTGACCCGAGCACCACCAACCTCTGGGACCTGAATGCTTGCCCTGGCGTCAGGCAGGCAGACCCTGGATGTGGCATGCTCTTCCCCTGCACTAGTGATGCGTGAGGGCTGGGACCCAGGGAAATGTGCATGGGCAGGAGACAGCGGAAGCAGGGGAGGATGCAGCCGCTCTGCACTTCCTTCAGCCTCCTTCCCCCCCCCCCCCCCCCCCCCCCCCCCCCCCCCCCCCCCCCCCCCCCCCCCCCCCCCCCCCCCCCATCTTTCTGGCCACAGCATTCCCTATCACAACTCCAGAACCCCTGGTGCTGGTTACTCCACCGAGGTGCCTCACAGCCAACCGGACCCAGCAGGGTGTGCTTCTGTCCTGGCTGCCTCCTGCCAACCACAGCTTCCCCATCGACCGCTACATCATGGAGTTCCGGATTGGGGAGCGGTGGGAGATCCTGGATGACATCATTCCAGGCACCGAGGGAGAGTTCTTTGCAAAGGACCTATCGCAGGTAAGGACCTGAGTTACTCTGCCTCTTATCTCCACCCCCCCGCTAAATTCTGGAGATGCCATGCCTCTCTCTAAGGCCACTGGGAATTTCAAGTGACCCATCATCAGGCTAGTGATGACCGGGAACTCTGAACCCATTGCTGCAGTCTCCCATATCCGCTCCCAAGATGTGGATTCCTCCCATCATGGCAGCAGAAACCCAGTCTTAGGGCAGCTCTGCAGCTCGGAGGGGTGTTCTGTACCCAGGGTTGCTGGAGCCTGAGCCTGAGCCTGCACGGGCCTGAGCAAGAGGTGGCTGGAGTCTGCTGTGTGCATTCAGAGCACTGCCTCAGTCTGGGCTGCCAGGCTGGCTCAGCTCGGACAGAGGGCTTCCCAGGATCACCTGCCAGGGAAGATCCCCTCCCTCAACCACTTGGGACCCCTGGGGCAGGAAAGAATTCTCTTTCCAGCTGACCCTCTTTGACAAAACCATGCTCAGGGGAGGGAAAGCAGCTTGCTTTGTGGATGCCGAAGCTCCCGTCCATCCTTCTGCCTTCCCTTCCTGACACCCTAGCTGTGTGAGGTGCCAGAGTCGAACACACGTCTCCCCTCACCCCAAGGATGCAGTTTCATGCTCCTGGCTTGAAATCAGTCCTGGCTTGGTATCTGTACCACAGAACTTGGCAACTGCTCCAAACAGGGCCTTTGTCCACGACAGGCCACGGGCCGTGGGGGGAGGGGGTCGGGGGTTGTCTCAGGCCTGCTGACAGGGTGCTGTCCCTGGTGCAGGACACCTGGTATGAGTTCCGGGTTCTGGCCGTCATGCAGGATCTGATCAGCGAGCCCAGCAACATTGCCGGCGTCTCCAGCACAGGTACTCGGGGGTGGTCACCTCCAACTCTAGGGATGGGTACCCCCGAGCCGAGCGGGGGTCTCCTTGTGGGATGGCTAGCTGAAAAGGAAGGCCCCCCACCCCCAGTTTAAAGTGCCTGAGCTGTGGCATTTCTTACCCCCCGGAGACCTATGTTTCTGCTGCCATAGTTGATCCGGCTGAAGAGGCTGGATGCTTAGAGGCTGGTTTGACACGACCCTCTCTGTAGAACTGCAACCATGCTGCTCATGCGAGTGGTCAAGAAAGAGCTCGAGCCAACTGCTCTTTGCCATCAGCGGTTAGCCCTCCCTGGTGGGGGTGGGCTTGGGAACCGGAGGGAGGAGACAACAGGTCTGTCAAGGTGTATTGAGTGCCTGTTCTAAGGCTTCTTCATAGTTTACCTGCTTTATTGATACAATTCCTCTTGGGTGCTTTCCCCTCATCTCCTTCCTCTCCCTAGATCTCTACAGGACAAAGAAGACCAGGTCCTTAGCATTGTCCCCCTTCTCCCTTGGCCCCGGGGCCATGGCGAGACAGGTTGCTCCAGCAATGTTTTCGAAGCCCGCCTCTTTCCCCATGACACGGTCCCTGTGCTGGGGACCAGGCTCGGCACCTCGGCACTGGCACCCTTTTGACACAAAGAACCCAGGAGTTACATTCAGGGACCCTTGGGGGCTTTTTACACTGGTGGGGGCACACAGGAGAGGGCCCTGTGGGGGAAGGGAAGGGAGACTTTTGTTATATATTGAGAACCTTTTTATAAAACAAACAAACAAAACCCTCCAATATACAAAGGAAGTCCCAACAGGTCACAGAGCCCAGCCTCCTCTGTCCTTGGCTTTCCTTCTGGCAGGAGCCAGAAAGATGGAGGAGCAGCAGACAGAGCTTGTGGCCGAATAGAAGACTACTTCTCTAGAAGAAGGGTTTGCACAGGTTCCTTCCCACGAACTTCTGTGTGCTCTTCTTCTCACAAGCGACTTCCAGAGCCCCCAGCTGGGGGTGAGCATGTGGGGACTCTAGCTCCCCACCTTTTCCGTCCACAGCCCCAAGGCTGTAATGTTCATGTCCCACCTCACCACGTAGCCGAATCTGGGTTATTTTATTTTCTTTTTACCCATGATTTTAGACATAGCAATGGATCCTGGCCAGATGTGGGCTTATCTCTGTGTTGAATGCCAGTGAAAAGTCCAACTGTCGGAATCCCACACCAGACGGGAAACAGGAGACTGGGGGCTAGTCTTGGTCTGTCCCCAACTAGCTCTGTGGACTGGGACCAGAAAAGGGGCCCAACTCTTTATCTGTAGAGTCTTCTGTCTCTCCCAGCTTGCAAATCCCTATCTGAGAGGAACGGGACAGGCTGGGAAGTTGCCATGCCTGCATTCTGTGGTAACATTTGCTCTCGGGGTTGCAGTCTTGCATCTGCAGGTATCTTTACACCTGGCCTCTCACTCTGTAATGAGATGGCCCAGTGCTGGGGAGAAGCGAGTGGACTAGTGGTCAGTGAGCATCTGGATTCCAGTTCCCTCAAACTCAGCAAATCACAGGGCTTCCCTCCTGAAGCATGAAAATATGACCAGCTGTGCCGTCAACCTGATGGCATTACCTGAGGCGAGCTGATAACATGGAAGCTGATAGCAAGTGTAGCGCATTGGTTCACGTGTTGATGCCCATGGGGAGAAGCTGTGGGTGTTGGCTCTTTGCTGAAATTACTTGGCTGCCTGACACACGCCCGCTCCCCTCCTGATGGCTTGTCTTCAATGTTAGAGCAGCGGAATCCTGACCCAACACTGCCTGTCCCGAGAGAGGGCCAGCATGTTGGAAGCCTTTGTCACAAAAGTGGGGCGCCTGAGTGGCATTCTGAGCGCTCCACCCTCCTCTGCAGACATCTTCCCACAGCCGGACCTGACTGAGGACGGGCTTGCCCGGCCAGTGCTGGCCGGAATCGTGGCCACCATCTGTTTCCTGGCGGCAGCCATCCTGTTCAGCACGTTGGCAGCCTGCTTTGTCAACAAACAGCGCAAACGCAAGCTGAAGCGCAAAAAAGGTAGGTTTCACTCCACCCTCTTGGCCTGGTTCCAGACGCCGTTCTGCAGGAAAGACGGGCTGTTTTGAACATGGCCATCATTGAAGTGAGGCACATAGGGGAATAATATGAAAGACGGAGACAGGAGGCGGGTGGTCCGGGAGTGTGTGGAGGCCGGGCAGGGGCTATGCCTGGGATGAAGAGGAACTAGTCCCTTTGCCAGCCTCCTTTCCATGGTGGCACCTGGGGTTACAAGTGTGGGGTTCATGGCAGCGCAGCCTTAGTGTGTCTCTTTCCCTTCTCTTTTCCTTCTAGACCCTCCACTCTCCATAACTCACTGCAGAAAGAGTCTGGAGTCCCCGTAAGTGTCTCTGACCTAGGGGAAATGGCTATTTGTGGGTAGAGATGGAGAGTTAGTGTCCCAGCTGGTAATGGCTAACCGATCTGTGCGATTCCCACACGAGTGGAGGAGAGCAATTATGGGATAGTCCAAATTAGTGGATAATCTAAAAATCATTTCCCTTTAGCTTTGGAATGGATGAGGACATGTCAAAAACTCTGGCTTCTGGGCATCCCGTACATAGACATGCAGATTTATTCCAAAGAAAACTAGTTTAAACATGTCTCTGAAATCAATGGGTGGCAATATGAGTTTTCTTAGTAATCTACTTGTTTTAGTTTCTTTAAATCTCAAAGAACTAAGCTTACTGCCACGGATTGACTTTGAATTGTGGTGACTCTGTAGGATAAAGTCGAACAGCCCTTTGACTGGGGATTTTTTAAAATCAGTTTTAAAAATCATTTTATTGGGGGCTTGTACAATTCTTATCACAATCAATCCATCCTTTGTGTTAAGCACCTTGTACATTTGTTGCCATCATCATTTTTAAGACATTTTCTTTCTACTTGGACCCTTGGTATCAGTTCCTCATTTTTAACCCTTGACAATTTATAATTATTACTTTTTCATGTCTTACACCAGTTTATGTCTCCCTTCACCCACTTTTCTGATGTCCATCTCCCAGGGAGGGAGTAATATGTAGATCATTGTGATCAGCTCCCCCTTTCTCCCGCCACCTTTCCCTTCCCTTCTTGGTATCACTACTCTCTTTATTGGTCCTGAGGGTTTATCTGTCCTGGATTCCCTATGTTTCCAGCTTTTATCTTGACCTGTGTACATCCTCTAGTCTAACTGGATTTGTTAGATAGAATTTGAGCCATGATAATTGGGGGGCACTAAAGAACTAGAGGAAAGTTGTTTCATCAGTGCTGTAGTGTACCCTGACTGGCCTGACTTCTCCCTGAGACCCTCCTGTAAAGGGATGTCCAGTTGCCTACAGATGGGCTTTGGGTCTCCACGCCATACTCCCCCTCATTCACAATGCTATGATTTTTCATTGTGGGTCCTTGATTCCCGATACCTGATCCTGAAGACACCTCGTGCTCACACAGGATGATGTGCTTCTTCCATGTGGGTTCTTTGGCTTCTCAGCTAGGTGATTGCTTGTTTATCTTCAAACCTTTAAGACCCCAGATGCATATCTTTAGATAGCCAGCACTATCATCTTTACCATAGTTGCTTATGGGCCCACTTTGTCTTCAACAATCATGTTGGGAAGGTGAGCATCATGGAATGCCAGGTGAATAGAACAAAGTGTTCTTGCGTTGAGAGAGTACTTGAGTAGAGACCCAATGTCCATCAGCAACCTTACTACTAAACCTATTAATATATTTTCTCATCATTAATTTATAAATATATTCACATATGTACATGCCTGTAATCACTATAGACCTCTATAAATGCCCTTTGCCTCCTAGTTCTTTCTTCTATTTCCTTTTCCTCTTGTCTCACTATCATGTTCAGCTTTCATTCGCATTTCAGTAATTTCTCAATGGTTACATTGCCCTTGATCAAGCCCTGCCAGGCTTGACACCCTCTTCACCATCGATTTTAGATCACTCATTACCTTGTTCCTGGGTTTGTTAGCACCCACTTCCTTTCCCCACCTTCCTCTCTCCTAATGTCCTCCAGAATCATTGTTTTCTCCTCCAGATTGTTTATCCTATCTTATCTAGATAGACCTTGTGTTAGTCCAGGTAAATTAGAGAAACAAATTCATAGACACGCCTATGGATATAAGGAAAAGGTTTATATATAAGAGGAATGGGACATTGAGAAAGCATTCCAGCCCAGTCCAGTTCAAAATCATAAGTTCGATAGTAGCCCATATCCCTGATACCAGTCTATAAAGTCTCCTTCAGACTCACGAAGTCACAGGCCAGTGAGTGCAGAGTCTGGTGCTGGCAGGGGTCTCCCCAGGACTCCTCGCTTCCAGGGCTCAGGGTCCATCAATAGCACCCAGTGCTGGTAGAAGCAACTCAGCCAGCTTCAGAGGTCTGGTTCCATCAGGGCAAGGCCATGTGGCTTCTCTGGCTCATCCAGTTCCTCGGATGCTGGCATCTTGTCCATAGTTCGTTGTCTCTAAGACTAACTCCCAACAACTGGGGAGATAACTTCTCATCTCCACGAGGGAAATATCGTGAGGTTTCCCAGATGTCTCAGGAGAAAGCCATGCCCACACAGAGGCCTCATTGGCTACTCAATGGCGATCTCCAGATTAATAGGTTAGACCCCACCCCTACATCTCCATCATGAAGTTAACATAAGCACATGACCGTCACAGACCTGCAGAGATAATATGCACACAAATAAGTATGGTGCAAAACAAAGCAGCAGCAACAATGATACAAAACAAACGACATAAAAAAATTAAAGAGGCAAAAAAAAAAAAAAAAAGAAAAGAGGCTGGAAATCTTTATTGGAGAACAAAGCCTTAGTCTTCTCCCATGGAGAGGTTGGTGGGTTTGAACTTGAAGTTAGCAGCCCAGTGTCTACCCTTCTACACCACAGAGGCTCCATTGAGTTTCATTAGGGTGCCTTAAGAGAAGCAAGGTCCTTTAAAAACATGAGCTCTCAAGGGGCAGCTCTTGGACCAGTTCAAGGTAGAGAGAGACATCAGCTAAGATTATAATGATTTTTTTTAGTGTCCCCTAAAGGGGGTTAATCTTGATAGAATTTCTCTAAAGACACATATGAGCTTATAATGAAGTTTCAAGAAAACTCAAAGCTATATTCATGAGGAAATGGCCAGGAGTTTTGTACATCAGGACAATGGGCCTGCACCTTCTTGCCAGAGCAAGGACTCTCTTGGGTGAATTTCACTGGGCAATCTTACTCCATCCACCTTACAAACACAACCTTGCCCTTCAGGTGCCATCTCATTCCCTGAATTCAAAAGAACATTTCAAAGGAACTAGACTGGAATTCCTCCCTCAAGGATGCTAAATCGCCATGTCATTGGGGTGGGAGGGGGAGGGCTAGAGGGATGAAGTACTGCCTTCAGATATGGAGGAAGAAGAGTTTTGAGTCTGGGTATTGTTGTTTTAGAACTGTTTCTATGAGTCCGTAGCAATGCTTTTTGACTTACCTCCGTATTTCTGTGATGTTTTCATCTCCATCGATTCTCCTCCCCTCTCCCACATACTCATACTTGTTTAACAGTATGTTGTTATGTTTTTGCGTAAGGGTTCCCATTAATTTGTTCAGCCACATGGGTTAGGATTTTCTCAGGACCTGGCCATGCTTACTCCTGTTCTGATTGTTTCATTTCTGTTAGTCCTGTCCCTGCACGTCCTCATATTTGCTCTAGAAGGAGGAACCAGTTGGTTTCCTAGATGGCTTTTCGTAAAGAAGCACAGCACGCAGGGGCGATGCTAGTCTTTATTTTGTGAGTCCCACGTTTGCCTTTGTACCTTTTCCTTACGTTCATATGAAAATGAGCTCGCGTTTCTTGAGCTCTAACCCAGGTCCACGGGGTGGAGGCTGGAGGTGTGCCTACCGCTGGTGTTCCCAGTAGCAGGCATTTGTCACAGTGAGTGGTAGCAGGAAAGTGACCCTGCATCCCCAAGTGAGAGCATACAGCGGCCCTGGGGCACCTCTCAGTCTGGCGCTATTGTCACTGCTAATAGGCTAAGGGGGAGGGGTGGGGCTCCTTCTCTGACCCTTTCTCTCCTCCTGCTTGCTCCTCCCCCTCTCCAGCCTGTCTTCTGGCAAGGTGAGCCCTGAGAGCATTCGTACCCTCCGGGCCCCATCAGAGTCCTCCGACGACCAGGGGCAGCCAGCCGCCAAAAGGATGCTGAGCCCCACGCGGGAGAAGGAGCTGTCGCTGTATAAGAAGACCAAGAGGGCCATCAGCAGTAAGAAGTACAGCGTCGCCAAGGCCGAGGCCGACGCAGAGGCCACCACACCCATCGAACTCATCAGCAGGGGCCCCGACGGGCGCTTCGTGATGGGCCCTGCGGAGATAGAGCCCTCCATGAAGAGCAGGCGGATCGAGGGCTTCCCCTTTGCTGAGGAGACTGACATGTACCCTGAGTTCCGCCAGTCTGATGAAGAGAATGATGACCCGCTGGTGCCCACCTCTGTGGCCGCCCTCAAATCTCAGCTGACCCCGATGTCGTCCAGCCAGGAGTCCTACCTGCCACCACCAGCATACAGTCCTCGGTTCCAGCCCCGGGGGCTGGAGGGCCCCAGCGGCCTGGAAGGGCGGCTCCAGGCCACGGGCCAAGCCCGGCCACCAGCACCCCGGCCCTTCCACCACGGCCAGTATTACGGGTACCTGAGCAGCAGCAGCCCCGGGGAGGTGGAGCCGCCCCCCTTCTACATGCCGGAAGTGGGCAGTCCCCTGAGCTCGGTCATGTCTTCCCCACCCCTGCACACGGAGGGCCCGTTCGGCCACCCCACCATTCCCGAGGAAAACGGAGAGAATGCATCCAACAGCACGCTGCCCTTGACTCAGACGCCCACCGGGGGGCGCTCCCCCGAGCCCTGGGGCCGGCCGGAGTTTCCCTTCGGGGGGCTGGAGGCCCCGGCCATGATGTTTCCTCACCAGCTACACCCCTGCGAGGTAGCTGAGAGTCTGCAGTCCCAGGCCTGTCTCCCCCGAGGACTGCCCCCGGCTTCCCTCCAGGTGCCCGCGGCCTACCCGGGCATCCTGTCTCTGGAGGCACCAAAGAGTTGGGCAGGCAAGTCCCCGGGCCGGGGCCCAGCCTCGGGGCCCGCCGTGGCCAAGTGGCAGGACAAGCCTATGCAACCTCTGGTGAGCCAAGCGCAGCTCAGACACACCAGCCAAGGCATGGGCATACCGGTGTTGCCTTACCCCGAGCCGGCCGAGCCGGGCGGGCGGGCGGGCCCCAGCGCCTTCGGCCTGGATACCCGGTGGTACGAGCCCCAGCCCCGGCCCCGGCCCAGCCCCCGGCAGGCCCGGCGAGCCGAGCCCAGTTTACATCAAGTGGTGCTACAGCCCTCGCGGCTCTCACCTCTGACCCAAAGCCCTCTGAGCTCGCGCACGGCCTCCCCGGAGCTGGCGGCGCGCGCCCGGCCGCGCCCGGGCCTCCTGCAGCAGGCCGAGATGTCCGAGATCACGCTGCAGCCGCCGGCCGCCGTCAGCTTCTCGCGCAAGTCCACGCCCTCCTCCACGGGCTCCCCGTCGCAGAGCAGCCGCAGCGGCAGCCCCAGCTACCGCCCGGCCATGGGCTTCACCACGCTGGCCACGGGCTACCCCTCCCCGCCGCTGGGCCCCGCGGGGCCCGGGGACAGCTTGGATGTGTTCGGACAGACGCCGTCCCCTCGCCGGATGGGGGAGGAGCTGCTCCGCCCCGAGCCCCCTGCCCCGACGTTACCTACTTCAGGGTGAGTCTGAGCCGGGAGCCCCGGGCCCGGCCCTTCTGGGCTCCTCCCGCCTGCCCCCACCCCCTGCCCCGCCCCGGCCCCTTCCATCCACCCGAATGACAGGGCTTGTCAGGGTGGGGCACGCCGTCGCAGCCCTTCGGGGCGGGGTCGCGTCGGCCTGGGCGGGGCGTGGTCACTGCGCGGGGGTGGGGCTTAGCTGCCCAGGTACCTGGCCCGAGCACTAGGCTCTCTTCCCCAGCCAACCCGGAGCTCGGGCACAGATGCGCTAGGGCACGGGTCCCGGTGCCTCGGAGAGGGCGGCCTTCCCGCGCTTCTCCCGCCCCGTGCCGCCGGGAGCTGAGGGTCTGCCAGCGCGGGGTTGGGTGGCCCTTGCAGGGGGGCCACGCCCACGAGCTTCCGTAGCTCCCTGGGTCCCTCCTCCTTGCGGAGCTGGACCCAGCCGCAAGACCTCCCGCTCCCCCACGCGAGGGGCTTCCTCTGCCCCACTGCCCCGGAGCAGTCCTAGCGAGTGAGCTTCAGCCGCCAGGCCCCGCTCCCCACAGCCTCCCCTAAGGGATCATCCTGAAGGTGGGGAGCCATCTCTCGGGCTTGCTGATTGGTCTCTCTGGAGCCACCCGCCCCATCCCACACAACACCACCTGTGTGCCTCGCAGGAAGCTGCAGACAGACAGACAGACAAATCAGCTCCCACCAGCAGCCCGACTGACACCGCACCCTCTAAACTGTAGCAGCTGGTGTTCCAGGTACCCGAGTCGGCCTGGGCCACTGTCTGTGCCTCTCTTCTCTGGTCCTTCTCCTCGCCCTTCCTCTCTTCTCCAGTCGCAGTCGCTCTCTCTGTCGACCTCTTCTCTCTCCCCGTCTTCTTCGGGGTGACCTGAACTGCTCAGAGGAGCCGGCGGCGGCATCTCCGAGTGTCCCCTGAGCCGCTCCCTCCCCCTCTCTCGCTGGTTTCCTCCTTGGTCTCTTCTTGGTGTAGCCGCCCGCCCGTGGAGGGGAACAGAGAGGCCCCGAGGAGGAGCCCCCCGTGGCGGGTAGGCAGAGTGGAGAGGCGGAGGCGGGTGCCCAGCACTCTTCCTGGTCCTCCTGCAGGGACCCTCGCTCGCTCCCCTCCGCCCTCTGGTCCCTGGGAGTGCAAGCCTCGAGTGCCACCCCCAGCACCCCTGTGGCTGTGTGTGGGAAGAGCAGGAGTCCCGCAGGAGGATGTCCCAGCGGTTGGGCGCTGCGCCCGGTGAGGGCCTGTGTGCAGGAAAGAGGTGGTGCGCCGTCCACAGCCCAGCCCTGTCGTCTGTGCTTAGTGCTGCGCGCTCATCTGCTTTGTCCCATCGTCCGTGCCTTCTCTGTCTCCTCTCCTCCCCTCAACCCATTCTCGGCTACCTGTTGGTTCTCTGCTCCCTGCCTCCTCCCTTCCTTCCCTCTGGGTGTGCGGGGTGGTTCCCCAAGCTGGTGCTGATAACCGCTTTGTTTCTGATTGATCTCAGCTATCTGGGCAGTGTTGTCGAGACAAGCCTCTCCTCAGCTCAATAGGTAAGGGAGCACCCTCGCGGCTGGGGGCCGGGCTGGGGGTGGGTGGACGGACAGACGGATGGGGCTTCGCCAGGGCCATTGCTTCCTCTAAAGGGGCATGAGGGGCCAGCCATGCCATCTTCCCCCTCACTCCTTCTGCAGGGTGGCAGCCTTTGCCGCACGAGAAGCCAGGCTTCTGGGTCCCTCACAGAGTATTGCTTCCACGGCCCTGCTGCGCCTTGTCACCGCCTGCCTGCAGCCCAGGACAACCCCCACGCCCAGCCCAGCCCAGCCCCAGCCCCTGCAGTTTTCCTTACTGGCTTCTGACAGAAGCCCTGGGGCTGCATGCACCCAAGGTCTGCTCTGCATCTCTGTGTGTCATGGGAGTCAGGACACCCCCACCCCCAGCCCCCAGCAGCCACCATGATGGTGTCCCTCCTGCTGCTCTGGAACACCCACCCCACCCCCTGCTGTTCTTTCCGGCCCCCATTGTCTTCTTGGGGTGCTATTCTCCAGTACTTTAGGCGGGACCATGCCTGCTGCAGTGGGTCTGCAAGGAGAGAGAGGAAAGCTAGCCTCGGACAGTTTCCCCCAGGGCACTGCCATGCTGCCCTAAGGGCCTCATTTTTCCATAGCCTCTCCCTAAGGGCTGCAAGGCTGAGGGGAGCCCCACCTGGCCCTCTCATGCTCACCTTCACTAGTTACCCTTCCTGGCTGCGTCCCAAGCCAGCATTAGGGGAGAGTATTTTGAGGAAACCTCGACCGACCAGGGGAAGTCAGACAACGCAGGGCATAAGATGAGCAGCAGAAACGCCTAGAGATAGTGGAAGGGCATCTGTTCTGCTGGGGTGGTGGCTCTGGGAACCTGGGCATTTAGAGGGGTGTCAGATTCTCAGAGAGGCTTGCCCGGTGGCACTCAAAGGAGATGTCTCCAGAAGAGACTTCCTTTGTCACAGACTCCGTTGCCCGTGCCTCAGGGACATGTAATGTGAGGGTCAGCTGCCTGGTGGGCCTAGAGGGCTCTCCTCTTGGCTCCGTCTGGTCTCCTTAGGTGGGAAGTAGCTGCGTCTCTTTCTACCTAGAAACATCCAGGGAAGGTAATTGTGACTCAGGGTTCAGCAAGCACTGCCTTCCACCACAAGCACTGGCTGCTGGGATATTTCTTAGAAGATGTGGCTAGCATGTAGGCAGCGGCCCAGAGCAATGGAGTTGGGTGTGAGACTGCCTGAGAGAGCTCAGCAGCATGGGCTCTGGAGACTGGATGGGAGGGGTAGGAAGTGGATAGGCCCTGCTTCGGGCCCTCCTGACACCTTTAGGATGGGAGCTCTGGGGCACCCTCCTCTGTCCCTGCCTGCTTTTCTAGTCCCTAGCCCCTCAGAGGTGTGAGAGCTCCTCTCAGCTCTCCAACCCCAGCCCTGAAAAAGTGCCTGGAGCCCCTTACCATTTGCTACTTGTATCCCACTCCTCTCCTCTCCCCTCGTCTTAGTGTCCCCGCTGTACCTGATTTCAGGACACCAAGGTCTCCTAACACTGCTGTGGTAAACCCAGAAACCCTGGGCAGAGATGCGGAGCCATTGTTTCTTCCTGGGCCACCAATCCCCCGCCCTCTCCCCCCCCCACCCCCCAGCCTGGGAGAAAGGTAGCCCTCATGGTACTAGGTGGCAGGGTCACCTGCCTGCCCGCTTGCTTGTGGAAGGAGCCCAGGGTATTGGCAGCTGCGGGGCTCTCTCGAGAAGCTGTCTCCATGCTGTGTCTTTGCATGTCTCCACTTGGTCTTGCTTGGGGAGGCTGTGGCGCCTCTTGTCTGCGTTTGCCTTCTGTTTCTTCTTCCTTTTATGTCTTCCCTCTTCTCCTGTAATTGTCCCCCGTCTCTCCTCTTTTCTCTCTTTTTTCTTCCAAGCCCCCATTTAGAATGGGGAGTTGTGTTGTGTGAACGAGTCCTTGATGTGGCCTGCAGGGTGGCAGAGCTATTTCCTCAGCTCTGAGCAGTACCCTAGTCCCACACCTTCAGGTCACCCTTCCTGCTCATGCGGACTGGGACCCTGAGCAATGCAGGGGGGTCTGAGGATGCACAGAGAATTGATCACATTTGGAAGCCCACTCTGACTGCATTAGAAAGACACCATCTTTGGGTGAAAGGTGGGCAGGTGCTGACTTCCAGACTCCCGGGTTTCCCATTTGCCTCTCCCTCCCAACTGAGTGAGGGTCCTCTGACCCTGGCCCACAGTACTCGGAGTGTTTGCCTTCAGGTTACCCAGGAGAGAAGCAAAAAAATCTCAACGCCATGGCTTCTGCTTGGGAAGTGTATCATTGTGGTTAGCTTGCAGGGTGTCAAGTGAGGGGACTCTCTGGGTGGAAGGGGACTTCTGTGTCCTGGGGGGCCAGGTTCCCTGCTCTGTGAGCATGACCGTGTCTTTCTTCAGGTACCTTTCTGAGCATCTGAGAAGGTGCTAACAAAGAATAGTTTACCATTTTGAGTTGTTTTTTTTTTAAATAAGAGTTTAAAAAAAATAGTTTCTGTGATTGCATAGCAATACTTTTTGACTCACCCTCATCAACTGGTTGGACATGAAAGATAAATTGGCATATTACACTCTAGGCCATTGCCAGTAGAAGTGGAAGCAAGGCTGCTGTCCCTCAGTTTTTGGCTGTTTTGTGTACTTTTCCAAACATAAAGACCCACATGCAGCCCTGCCCACACGTCTGTCTCCTGTATAAGTCAGGAGTTTTTTGGTGCACCTAAGAGCCTTCTCCTGCCATGTTTCTGTGTGGGAGGATGGAGCTAGGACTGAGACTGGGGCAAGCAGGCATCGGGGTGGCTGCAGCAGGACTCGCTTCACGTGGGAGAAGTTCCTTGATAGGCATCCCTGGACTATCCCTTTGGGGGAATACTTACCCGGTGCAGGGGAGACGCAGTCTTTTTCTTCTGCACAGCTTCAGGGAGGGCAATCAGAAAGTATTTCTCCTAGGGGTCCACGTGCATGGGCTTATTCCAAAGGAAACATGTCTACACATGTCTGCCTGTCTCTGCTATCATTGGATAGTCACAGGCAAGTTCTCTTGTCTCTCAGTAATGCACTATCAGTCATGTTAGGATGGTATCAGGAAAATGAGAAGGTCCCATGAAAACAGTGGGTCCTGAGGGGATCCTACTGTGCCAGCTAAATGCAAAGCCAGACAGGTCAGCTCAGAAAGTTTTACGAGCACTGTTCTTTGGGATCACAAAGGGGTCATCTTGATGCAGCTTCTCAAAGGACCCAGCATGACAGGGGAGACATGGTTAGAAGAAACTTTATGAAAATTGAAAAATGTATTGGTGACCAAAAGGCCAGGAAAATTGTGCCCAGGGTATTTTTTGCCATCCTGACAGTGCACCATCCATCTTATAGTTTTGATCCTGCACTTTCAGATTCCCGTTTGTTCCCCAAGCGCAAAGGACATTTAAAAGAAACACAATCTGAATCCCTCCAGGATGCCAGCATGCTATTTTAAAGTAGTGTACATTGAGCACCGCACAGTGATCCAGAGAAGGGTTAGGAAACTTGGAAAAATGGCCTTCAAAAATGCATAGCCTGGGATGGAGGGCATGCTAACAACGAATAACTTCACATTTTGACGTTTTTATTTAATAAAGGTTTCTGTGATGGTGTAGCAATACTTTTTGACTTACCTTTATCCACCCATTTGGAAAGCAGTGGAGTGTAATTCCAAGAATCATGACTTGCCAAAACAACAACAACAACAACAAAAAGAAATAAAAACAAACTGGACAGTGAGGCAAGGTACTTAATTTCTGTAAGCTCCAGTTTCTCTAGCTGAAAAATGTTATCATATATAGGATATGATATATATGGTAAATGAGGATATGATAAATCCTCTTTTAGGATTGTTGTAAGAATTAAAGAAAACTATCTGGTAGGGTTTGCAGAGTACAGTACCTGCCGTGGTTCCATGCAAAATAAATATTGTATGATAGGAACAATAAAAACAGTGAAACTATGTTGACTGCAGTAACAATATTAATCTCTGAAATTTTCACCTGACTTGATACAGTTCCTGGGATTCTCAGGGGCACCCTGTACCAGTGTCTATCCTGCCCAGGTGGGTAACTTGCTTGACATATACCTCATCAGACCACATCAGGCAGTCCCATTGTATGGTCTTTTGGAAGAGTCTGTCCAGGACCAGGAGACAGATAAACTAAGCAGGTGGGTTCATATATTTGATTCGCCTCTCAGGTAGCATGTAGATGAGGAGAGGGGCCAGGAGGGCAAGAAATCCCTTAGCAGTGGGGGGAATGGCCATTCCTCAGATCCTGGACATCCCTCCTCTTTACTTTCAAGTTCCCTTTCAGTTGCTGCTGCCGTTGCTCTTGTTTGTAGATTATGGGGGTTTGTGAGGGACAAAGGAATGCAACATTAGTATATAAAGTGTGGGGGGCAAATTTCACCTCTGATTTACATCTGAGTGAACTTATTTTCCTAAGACGCTGTATGTCAGTGTATATGTGCTCACGTATGTGGTCCTGTGTTTGCTTCTTGGCTTGGTGCTGCTGGAGGGCTATGGGCAATCCAGGAGTTGTCTTTGACCTGAACTTTGTTAGTGCTTCTTGGTACTCTCTGAACTGTCTCAAAAGATGGAGGTCATTTCATTACCAAGTAATGTAGGGAAACCCTGAGAACCAGAGACTTGGCGGTCACTAGTCTTTAAATTTTCCCTTCTCCCCTCCCTCTCAAGGTATCCTCTGCTGAGGAGGTGGGGTTGTAATCTTCCCGCCTCTCCATTTTCATTTCAGATGGTTTGACAACCTTCTGGGGACTCCTTTTCTCCTCAGAAGGCGGGCCATCCTATTCCTTTTAGCTAGGATTGACCCAAATGGACTCTGCTGGAGATAGGGGAGGGGGGTTTAGAAGAAGAAGAAGAGTGTGATTTATCTCCATCTATGGCCCCAGGCATCTCTCCACTGCCGCTTGTGTGCTAAAGCCAGTGCAGATGGCTCCGTGTGACCTGGCCCTCTTTCTCCCCTTAGCCCTTCAAGTCCAAGGTGGGCTTACCTTTAGAAGAAATGACCTTGATAAGATATATTCTTGATGACTCTTGACAGTTATCCCAGCATGCACACGTGGTCACAGCCACCCCTTTCACTTATCTCTACTTGGCCCCCATTTTCAACCCCCTGGGTTGCATAGACTCCAGTTATATTGCCTACGTGGTCTTCACTGGGCAAGCAACCCATCAGGAACATAATAAAATTTGTTCTGCAATCGGGACAGAGAGAAACCTACATGGGTTCTTTCCCTAGTAACCTGTTTTTTTTGGGGGGGGGTTGTCTTTGGAATTTTGAAATATAGAGAATACCCTGGATTCTTGTTACAGATGGGAGGGGCTTTGCAAGATTGGATGCCCTCTCTTGTGCCGTCTTCTTTTCTCTCATGTCTGACTGAGGAGTTCCGAGTCTTATCTGCTGAGGGCCAGGAGAACATCCTGCTGAGATTGTTGGAGTATGATGTGTTGCTGCTGGTAATTGCTTGGGGCTTTGCCTGAATGTTGTAGGTGGAAAGGCGGCAGCCTGGTGAAGCTGGGTTGTGTATCCCCTTCCTCTCACTGGGTTTCTGACTTAGCGCTGGCCTTCCCTTTTCTGGAGAAGGAAGACAGTTCTGTAGGCAAGCGAATCGGGTGGCTTGCTTTCTGTTTTAATCTACCCCTTTTTCGTTTCAAGGTCTTGATTGTGATGATGTTTAGGACCTTCAGCTGTTGAGACTGCCTGCTTCTCTGCTCCTCACTCACTCCAGTTTGAGTTGTATGTGATGGGGCTTCTTATTAAAGTCTCTCTCTTCCTCTCCTAGGGTCTTCTGATTGCTCTACTGATTGGTTTCCATTTGAGGTAGGCCCCCCTCCCCACTGCTGGAACTTTCGACTGGATTTTCTTACTTCCAGGAGCGGTAGGAAGGCAGGTGTCAAGGAACCAGCCAGGACATCTTGGACTCCTAGAACTATAGTCGGCTCTTTGGCTTTCATCCAGCCCCATTTCAGAAGCTCCCTCCCGGGAGCTGACCTGTGCCTCTCTAATTGTCCCTTCCAGAACACATCCACCTGCGCCCGGGAATGCTGCTGCACCTGAGAGGCTGGAGGCGCTGAAATACCAACGGATAAAGAAGCCCAAAAAGTCATCCAAGGGCTCTTCGAAGTCAAAGAAACGATCCGGTAAATGGTGGCAACAGTTCTGGTTCCTCTCTTTCTGCCTCGCATTGCCATTGTTTTGAGAACAGTTTGATTCAAGGTCCCAACCTTGGGCTCTCTCTAGAATCGAATGTCCACCATTTTCTTTGGTCTCTGTTTCTTTTTGAATAAAATTGTCTAGTACTGCACCACTACATTTTTTCCTGAAAAACTTAGATAGGTTAAGATCTCCGACTGCTTTTGCAATTCCGTTTCCTCCCATAGAAGCAAATCACTACTTTCTGTTTGTGTGTGCGTGCTTTCAGGACCTTTTTGTGCATACATATTTGAAAAATATATTCTGTAATCTTTAGTGTGTCTCTTACTAACATAGAGAATATCACATATATTTCCTGCCATTTTGTAGCATACCTTGGAAATATCCCTATAGGTCTTTATTATTTCAGGGCTTGTAGTTAACCATGGAAATTATGGGATCTTGATGCACAGTGGTTAAGTGTTTGCCTGATATCTTAAAGATGCAGTATAAACTTACCACTCACTCTATGGGAGAGAGGTGGGGTAGTCTGCTTCCCCCCAGATTTACTGCCTGGGAAACCCCAAGGGGCTATTGTAGTCTGTCCCATGGAGCCACTCTGCGGTAAATGGTGTGACCCTTCATGCTCTAGAGTACATTGTGGCATGCATCCAGCCTCTTTAGGTTGGCCAGAATTTTCTAAGCAAGAGAGAGTAAAAATCTCCGTATGTTCTAGAAGGATGCCTCTATTGAAATATAGCCAATGCTTATCGAACATCGATGGAGTCTTGTAAGATAATTCAAATTTATTTTTTTTAAACTTTAGGAAATTACTTAATACTTGTAGAATGAAATACTTTTTGTATTAGCAGCTGTAGGCGTGTGTCGAGGAAGACTGCTGAGCTGTGGTCTTTGCAGCTCTTTAGTGTCTAGTGTCTGGATCCAAACCAAACTCCTGGCCCTCTAGTTAATTCGATTCGTGATGACTCATGTGCTACTTTCTCCGTCCGTTACTAATGCTGTGGGCTACTCGGCTGCTTGGGCCAGGCCATCCTGGTCTTCTCTGGTCCTCACAGCTCACATCTCGTCCATCTGGGTCAACCTTTACGACCTATCCTGAATGTGACCCTTTGCTCACTGTCCCGACAAGCTCAAACCCAGTCCTCACATCTTCTGTTTTCACTGTTGCCCTAGACTCTGAGCTGGGCTTCCTGCCTCCTCCTGTATTCCCTGTATCACATGTTCTATAGACAGCAACTAGAATGAGCTTTCAGAAAAATCCCCCAAACACCAATTAGATCCTCTGTCCCTTCGTCATTAGCATGTACACACAAACATGAAGGCGCATGGGGCTAGATACATACTTCTGATGTCTATCTTGCAGAAGTTTCCCTTTATAGCTAGAACAGGATCTGTCCTCCACTAGAAGGCCCTACCCATCTTTCCAACCTAGCCGGTGTCTCCTCTTGCTTCCCCTTCTGCAGTGCAGTGGCCTTCTTTTTATTCAGCCCCATGTCTCATTTGTTCTCAGCTTAGGGCCCTTCCTTCTTTGGAGGTTAATTTTCCTTCAGATCTTTCGAAGGCTGTTTACCTTTCATCATTGCGGACTCAATTCTTAGCCCTTCAAATCACCAAAAAGCAGTCTCCTGGTCATTTTCCACCACCTAAACTCTCTTTGATCTTATTTTGTTCACATCCAGTATCTATAGTGTTTTGTTTTGTTTTGTTTTGAATAATTTTTAAGTCTTCACAGCTCATCCCTTGCCGAGGGCATACTCTTTTAGAAAGCAAGAGCTTCACCACTGCTTCCCCAGAAGAACAACGGACAGCGTGAGGTGACCATGGGAGTCCAGCGCTGGCTGTGCTATAGGTGATGGAACTCTTACAGAAAGGGTTTCAGCCAATCCATCCTTGTGGTAGGAGGTAGGTGAGACGTGCTGAGCCCCAAGATGCGCAAAACCTGCAGAACACTCAAGGGACACCTGTAGATTGGTTCTAGATGTCTACAGAGAGGAAAATCCTATCCGGCCTACTTTCCTAGCATGAAGGGAGCAGAGTTGAGTGTTGTTGGTTAGGGTGGTTTGCTCCCATCATGCAGGATTCCTTTTCTTGGTATTAGAAGCTCAGAAGATATGCCCTGGCGGGGGAAAATGTGTGTGCGTGTGCGCTCCTTGGTCACTCACCAGTTTTGTCTACTTCTCCCCTTCTCCCTAGACGGTTCTGCCTCCCAGGCTCAGCAGCTTCCAAACTCTCAGGTTCTGTGGCCCGATGAAGCTGTCAGCCTCCGAAAGAAGAAGAGACACTCTCGCCCCGATCCCTTTGCCCGCCTCTCAGATTTGTGCCACCGCCAGCTTCCAGAAGATCAGACGGCGATTCTCAACAGCGTGGACCATGACGATCCAGGCCACGCCACTCTGCTGTGACTCCACACAGCCTCACGCACTGCAGGGCCGGACGTGGGGTCGAAGGGCACGGGGAGGGACATGCTGGCGGCTGTGTGCGGACATGCTGTGTGATGGGGACCTGTCTCCTTTGCAAGGGTGGGTTGCCCTAGCCTTTGTTCTGATGATGGTGCCAAACCTGGTCTGCCTGCTCCGTGCCCTGTCGAGGTGGCATATCCCTCGGGGTGGAGGCCGGCTGATTCTCGGGGGATGGCTGGGGTAGCCCCAGGGGTGTTGGGCAGAGGGTAGGAAAGGAACTGGGGATGGGAACATCTGCCTCCATCTGTAGATTGATTCCCACCCCACTCCTCCTCTCTTCAAAGACCTTGGCACGTGCAGACGAGGAAACCCTGGCTCTTTGCTTCTTGTTGTTTTTCAGGTTAGGGAGGAGGGCCGGACTTCCAGCCCATCTTCCAAACTCTCCATATATATAGAGAGAGACACCAATGCCTATGTCCATAGTCTGTGAACCTCTCTATGTGTATATATATGTACCTTGAAGCAAAGTGCTGTCTATGTCTGTGCTGCTGGAGGCAGGATGATACCACAGACACTTAGAGCTGCGAGGTAGCTGACAACGCAGCTGGTGGGGGCCCTGCTGGCCGCCTAAGTGGTGGTCCTGGAGTAGGAGTGGAGCCTTCTCAGCTGAGCGAACCTTTGTCTCTGCCTTTTTTATCCAGAGTGGGCACAGGGGCTTGCCATGAGTACAAACTGCCACCTTTGGGACTCAGCTTTGCGTTTCCACAGAACTGCACACAAGCCTTCCTTTATCGGTTCCCGGGGCCAAAAGGGCCAGGCCAGCCTAGTTCTTCCTTCCAGTTTGGCTCAGGCCACAGAAGCAGGAGCCCAAACTCGGCTCCCTTGACAGTCCAGCCAGGGCTGGAGCCACCTGTGCTGAATGCCCCATGCCGAGACTTTATTTATAACTGCCTCTGGAGTCTGTTCCAAAGTGATTGATTGGACCCTCCTTCCCTTTTGTGGGAGCCAATTCACCAGATTGGTTAATTGCAGCTGTGCAGAGCCCCGCCCCTCGGGGCTCTTTCTCCTGCTCTCAGCTGCTGGGGCTGGGAGGGTGTCCTCTCGCTGCCCTGAAGCTTTCCTCTCCTCCCGGCCTCCACCTCCCATAGGATGGAATCAAAGGCACCTGGCTGCTTCTGATTTCTGGATTGGGGGGGTGCACTGGATTTCCCTTCTTCCTGCCATTCTGGAGGGCTCTGAGGGCCACTTTATAAATCTTCCTCTGCCAAAATCTTCTCCTAGCTCAAACTACTAGCTCCAGAAGTTTCTGTGGAGCCAGCTCACAGATAACTGAAGATGAATCTCTTCCAATCGGATATCGGTGCTGCCCCGGAGCAGAACAGAGGCCCAAGGGCGAGGGGAGACGTTTGCCATCTCTCCCCTTCCTCTTGGGCAGGAATCCGGCCTTCTGGCTAGAATCAAGGTAGCTACTGGGGTCCTTGAAGTATTTCCTCTTGGTGCTGCAGCCTTGGTGGGTGTTGGGGCATCTGCTTCCACCCCATCAGCTTGGACTTTCGAGAGCCGTGAAAGTGGGGGCCAGGGGCTCTCTCAGTCTCCTTGTACTCATCCATAACGAGCCCAAAGGGGGAGACCACTGCTGGGACGCAACCCTTTCCTCAGCTTCCTGCTGAATGGTCTGTTCCATCTCTGTGGAGGGAGGCCTGCCTAGTGCTTCCTGCATCTTGTCCACTGCGCAGAGACCAGTACTGCCTCTAGGAATGCAACCAGGGTGCTTCCCAGGATCACAGTTCACTTCTAAGGGGGAGACACTGCGGGGACTCATGGCTAGGGGCGGAGTTTCTGCCCTCGTCATGTGGGTGACCTGGTCACTCTGAGACAGGGTTTTCGGGGCGGTACCTCCCCTCAGCCCCGAGGTGCCCACGTCCATGATGAATGGCCATTGCGTCATTCCAAAGGCAGAACCATCTCTGCCCTGAACCACCGCATCCTAGACCCTTGAGCATCTCTCCCAGCATCACCAGGGCCAGGCCTGCCTGAAGTATGGGAGCGGGAGCTCAGATGGGCTCAGCTGTTTTGGCCTGTTTTGGCCTCTTACTGCTGTGCTTTCTTGACCACAGGGAAACCTGGGCAGTCCGCTCAGATCCCAGGCTGCACTATGAATGTCATGCAATGTCAGGCTGTTAGGCGCTAGTATGTATTAGGCTAAGCCTCCTACAAACCTGAGGGTAAATAGAGAGGCAAAGATGAGCCACAAGACGCACTTGCTCAGAAAGCAGGTGGGGTGCTGCAGGCTGTGGCAGCATGTGCCCTGGGGACCCCAGGGAGCTCTGTCCCAGGCTAACAAAGGGGCTGCCTTCCTCCTCCTTCCTTCCGCCCCTCTGTCAGAGCACATCAGACCAGACGCCTTCTGCTGCCCCTACAGGGGGTTGTTATGCTGTGGCATCCTTCACGTGAAGGAACCACCATCAACCTTCTTAGATGGGCCTTGGCCTCGTTTTTTTTTTCCCTACTAAGAGGACTTACCTCCTGTGCCAGTGACCTTGAAGGCCAAGGGCCTATCCGCACTCCTGGGAGCTACCTTAAGTACTTCCATTGAGACCTGAAATGGGAACTGTCAGGATGTGATCTCCTCTCCAGTGTGATGGGGGCAAAGACTCTGCAGGCACAATCATCAACTCTGTATGCGCACATGGGAAGATGTGGGGAGGGTGTTCCTCCCGGGGTGTGCCCACCCGCAGACATCAGGCACCCTTTGCACTCAGTGTGGGACAGTCGCAGGGGTCACTTTTACACTCCAGGACTCCCATGCCCCACCGTATGGGAGGACTGATGTCCCTTCCAAACCTCCTCTGTTCTGGTTCAGCAGCTGTAACATGGAGGAAATCAGACAAAGACTTCCGATTTCTGTCTTCTCCTCTCCATCTTTCTCTGGACCTGCAGCTGTGGCTGTCTCGGGATCCTGTGATGTTGATAAGGAGGCCTGAAAGACACCTGGCCAGGCCCTCTGAAGGGGATTTGAAACTGCCATTGTTTAGGGAGAGCAAATGAACAATGAGGAAGAGGAGGCAACCTGGTTTCTCGACTTGCTGACCACCCTGTGTTGAGTGGACTTTGTACTTGAACCAGGAGGATGAGCCATCTGGGGCCCGGGGCCGGGCCAGGGAGGCCTTGCCTGTTGAGCAGCCTGCTCCCTCCCCCTTCCAGTACTTTTCCTTGAGAGACGGGGGAATGAGAGGTTGGTTGTTATCCCACTTTCTCCACAGCAATGGTATCTTCACCCCAAAGGGATAACAGAACCAGGACCCTCCTCTTCTGAGGAGGTGACAGTGCCCGGGGATACTCTGTTGGAGAGAGGCTCAGGGGGGTCGATTGGGATGAATAATTACAGATAGTTTCCCAGCTCTCTGTCTTTGTGTTTGATTTGTGAGCCAAGACACACAGAGTTGAACCTCTTTCAGTTATTTATTCTTATGCCCTTTTTATGCAGAAGAAATCGGGCAGCAGTCAGATGAAGAGTTTCTTGACCTTTTTTTTTTTTTTTTCATTTGCTGAGGTTGGAAACCAGTGGCTTTTATAGGGAAGAAACATACTTCTGAGTCTTCTGGTTTCTTTGCTATGCTGCTGGATTTGAATCCAGGCCTGAAATGCGTGTGGCTAAGGCTGTTTCTTCCAATTTTGTTAGAAAATGTCTTTCGGGGTGTTGGGGTGGGCTAGGGGAGAATTGTACATAAAGGACATTTTATACCCATGTAGAGAAACATAGGCAAAGAAAAGTTAACGGTTCATCTTCGGCTTGCTTTGCTTGCATGTAAAAGAGCTTTGGCCATCACAGGGATTGCGGGAGCAGTAGAAAGGAGGTCGAGGCCGTGATGGAGAGGGATGAGGGCACCCCCAGGTATGCTCCATGACTGCTCGTCCTGGAACCTCAGGTCTTGCCTGAACTTTCTCCAAAACAGAGCAAGAGAGAGCCCAGTAGCATGGAGGAGTGAAGTCCCATTAGGGCTGTATTTCTTGCTATATAGAATCGGGGCAATGGGAAGTGTCTCATGTCCAGCTCTATTTGAATGAGGTCATTAGTAAGACCAGAACTGTTTGGCAGGGAGTGTTAGAGAAAGGTTACATTCTTTTACTACGTGTATATAGGCTTTACGGGGCATCAGGTGTTAGACCACTTATGGAATAGGGACCAACCAGGGATGCTGGGATGTGGCAATAAACCTGAAAAGAGGGACATCAAGCTTTATCATTCTCTTTGGGGATTATTATAACCAAGATTCCCCTAAGGATACAAGTATGACATGTGAGACCATCCCAAGAAAGGTCAGGGGTGATGGCTCAGGAGTGAAGACAAGGTGTAGAGTGACAGCAGTGAAAATCATTTGGGGTATGATGGGGTGCGAGTTAGAGGTGGCATAGTCGTCGAGAAACTATTACAGTGGTGGAGTCTTGGCCTATAGGCCTAGATGGGATCTTGGCAGAGATCTTGCTTCTGAGCCACCCCTCCTTGCTTCTTCTAGATAACCATGGAACACTAAGTGCCCAAACAGAACATGGACATCTTCTTTGGATGTACAATTGTATTTATGTTACCCATTTCTTTTGGTGCTCTTTAGGCCCACTTTAGAAGACTTGTCATGAGATCCTCATCTCGTCAGCCGCTCTAGGTTATGTCAGTGGAAGAGGGGGACTTATTTCGTGGGCTTTCTGACTTGCTTCTCATCAGCAGAAGTGGTGAGCTTACCTTTCCTTCTCTTCATTCAAAATGTTTGTAAGGTGGTAGCAATGGAGAGGAGGAATTTACTCCTGCATTAAACAACCTCTCTTCTTGAAGAGCTAAGCTTCCTGCAGGCCAAGAAGCTTCAAAGTGGTTTTATACCTAGATGTTTTGACCTCACCTTCTCTTTTGATCAGTTGAAACCACTAGCCTGTGGTTGTGGTAGAAGGGGGAAATCAGAGACTCTGTTTACCTTAATGTCTCCAATGTTGCCTCCTTTCAGATCAAGAGGCACAATTAAAAATCCCTTCTTTGGAAGCAGTCAGTCACCAAGGACCAAAACCCAGTTTGGAACTTGCCACTCTTGCCAACTTACTGTTTCCTTAGGGGTGACCATTACCACTCTTATTCTAAATGGTAATGGATCTACTCTGGGCCCATATCACATTTCCTTTTTGCCTGGACTTCAAAATACAACGTAACTTAAGCAAGTATTGAGCAAATGTATTGAGTGTTGAATGTTGGGCTGTCCAGAGAGTAAAGAAGGTTTTCCTGATCTTTGAAGCTGATAGAATAGATCTGAATGGACTGCGTCAAGTGTGAAGACATCTCCATTCTCCAGCGGGTTTCTGTGTAGGATAAGGAAGGATTAGACATCGATGCATCTATTATTAATGCTGTGCTATATATTATAGAAAGGAGAGTCAGGGTGTCAAGATTGATAAATGCTTTGTAAGACAGCAATCAGTAGTTGCTTGTTCTTTTCTGTGATGGGTCAGTAGTTGTAGTTAGGGATTTTGAAGAGAAATGTTGAAATCGTCATCTGTCTTGTACCATTGGTTTGGAGAGCCGGATTGGGGGTTAGAGTAATTCAGCACTAATGCTCAGTTCCTGGTTCTGGTATTTTGGTTACCTACTTTCCCCATCCTAAGAGATGGTCACAGGAACGGTCACATGGGCCTGCTTTTCTTCCAGGGCTTAGAGAAATGTACTCCACCATTTCCACCTCTCTTTGTCACTGGGTTACCTAGATGCATTTTAGAAATTAGGACAAGCTCCGCCCCTCTACCCTGCTGCTCTCCCTTCTCCCACCCCCCACCCTCATGTACACACCAACTTGGCTTATGTACCTTGCCCACTCCCCTTTTCTTTATGGTTCTCGGAATCTTGAACTTGTGCATGGTTTCTGATGGGAGGTGGCTGGGTGGGAGGAGGATCCGGGAGGGGAGAAGGGTTGGACTCGGGTGGGGAGAATTGCATTGTCCTTAGAAATACAAGGAGCATGCTTTCGGGTCATGTGCAAGATTCTCAAATAGGTGCAAGGGACACATGCTCTACCTTACCTCATATTGGTGATGGGGGCTTAAAGACTTTTAACTTCCTTTTGGCTAAGGGCAGATGCAAACATTTCTTTTTGATGGAGAGGACAGACCTCCTCATGACCTTCTGGCTATCATTGAGAGGGAAACTGTCTCTCTCTCTCTGTCTAGAACAAACAAGACACTAAAAAAGGTCTGCCGTGAGTGGACAGTGTATGGCTGAGTCAGAGAAATGGGACTGCCTCACGTTTCCCTCTTTGTCATCAGGCTTTCTCCTGGTTTCTAAGCCACAGCCACAGGGGTCTGTTCCATGTATTCATCTCCTGGGTTCAGGAAGTTGTGTGTGTCAACGTGTATTTTAGAGATTGGTAGGAGCACACCATTTTCCTTAGTAGTACCAAACTTCAGAGGCTCTCATTTTGATTGACTCTGTCTTCTAGATAATGTTTGTTTTGGAAGGAGGGTTAAATTAGTATTATACCATCTTTAGTGTATTTTTATGGAGACTGTATATAAAATTATATAAATATATATAATTTGTTCTATTTTAAGGAGAGAGGGGAACTTATTATGTAAGGGGGGGTGGGGAGCAAGGATCAGATGCAATAGCAGTCACTGGTAGACTAGACAGGGGGGTATTTAGGGTGTGGGAGATGGGAGGGCAAATGATTAAATCCAGGCAAGAGACACGGGGACCCTAGATTTCTGCACACACATATAAAGAAAACCTATATAAAGTCTATTTATTGGTATCTATCTATCTATCTATCTATCTATGAAGTCATAGTTTGCTTTATTTTTATACCTACGCATAGAGATACTTTGAGCAATGCTACCTTCCCTGCGGTGGCCTGAGAGATCAACTCATGTCTTGATGTCCCTTCCTTCCTTCTCTTCCCTCCCCTTCTCATCCTTTGACTAACCTTTGGGGCTTTTGGATTGAAATTAAAATTAAAGGAAAAAAAAAGAAAGAGAGAGCAAATGACATACTCAAAGAAAAGGCAAGTGAGCCAATTGTTAGAGATAATAGTAGATCTTTACAGGTTTTTCATTTCTTGAGATCATGGAGAGTTGAGCCTGCCCATTCACCCCCACATTGTTCTGGAGTGGAATCCAGTGCCTCTGAAGAAATCCAGCTCAAAAGCACCCACAGGGAGTGGCTGAATGTTAGCTGAAGACTTACAGTAGTGCCGGTGCTGGCTAGTAGTACCTTGACCCAAGCATCTCCTAGAACGAATAGTGTGGGGTTGAGGCATCTGGGAAGAGTTTTGTGAGTCTGCCATCGTGATTCCTGTCCTAGCGATGATATGACCTGGTTAGCCTGGCTGCAGATTCCGAGAAGTGTGGCATGCAGCATCCTGTGCCACATTTTCAGTCAGCTGTTCTTGTCAGTTGGCACATTAAGTGCCACCAGAAAAGAACTGGCACAATCCTGGGGCACTATGTGAGTGGGAGACCCAAGCAGTAACTTTAGGCATGGCTGGGAGAATGAGGACGGACAGAAGGTTTCTTCTGATACCTTGCCTGTAACTTGTATAGGGCTGAATTACTTTTTAGAAGCATTTAACCCAGAAATTGAGATTCTGGTGAGTATATATTCAGTCATAATTGAGCAGGAAACATTGTGTGCTATCCCAAGAATTCCAGACCTTACATATTACTGCAGGGGCTACACCCTTGAAAGCCTTGGCAGCTGACTTCTGGGTGCTGGCCATTTCCTCTTACCTGCCAAGAACTCAGAGGGATGTGTTTGCAGATGGTGCAGGGTCATATGGTGCAAGCTGCCATCTCCCTGCACAATGCTTGCTTGTGAACTAAAACAAAAAGGCAATATTAATCCTCTCCCAAAGAAAATATGATACTACCCAAGAGTTATTGTCTTAGGGAATTTGATCATGAAAGGAGCTAAGAGGTCTCATGAATGGGGAGGGCTCGGTTTACATTTTGGGGTGCTATGTGAAGAGTAGCTTGGGATAGGAATGAAATCTAACTCCTGATCCTCATACTTTCTTACGATGAACCTTAGGGTGCCCTGCCACTCATGAAGGGCTCCAAGACCAGTTGCTCAAAATACTTCCAGTTTTCAATGGTACTGTGGAACATGAGCTTCAGCACTGGACCCTTGTGACACTGTGTCCATTTTGGCAGGTGACAGATCATTCCATAATGTCTCCAGGAGATGAGGGGAATGTGCAGCCAGGTGTTTCCTGTAAGAGTCTTCAGAGAGGTTGAGCAAGATAAAGACTCACATTTGATGTCCTATCCCAGTGTGAGACTTCCTCTAATACACCATAGCATCCACACAAACAGGAGTTTACATCCTTGCACTGTTGACTCTTGAGTCAATAGTAACAACCCCCCACCCCACCCCCATCTCTCTATAGCCTGTTGATCCCTTCTGGCACACACATAACCAACAGACTCGATCACTCCAGCACTACAGACACCTCAGACTAATATTCCCGGTAGTCCCAGGGTTACTCCCAAACTCCACTTTGCTTCTACATTAAACCCAAGGCTCCAGCCTTAGGAACCTCAGTAAAAGGGGTTGCTGATCTTCACAAACCCACCTCCCTCCTCCATTGGTTACTCTTCCCCTTTGGGAGGAAAGAGAGGATGAAGGTCATAACCATTACCTGGAAGTTTTGGCATTTCAGAGGGACTTTTGCTCCCTATTCTCCTGGCCATGAGTTTAAGGACTCAGAAAGTTGATGGTGGTTGGATTTTCGAGGGGTAGGCCAACTAAATTTTTCGTTTCTCTGAAGGGCCGGTGATTTCCACAGGCATGGGGGGTAGAGTGGTTTGAAATTTGATTGTAGGTGGAGCAAGCAAGATTTCCTGTAATATTTAACCTTTCAGATACTGGAATGGCTCATTACTGCCAGGGTACGAAGGCTCTGTCTTACCATTGTGACACACCCCTTTGGTATGGTACAGTTGGTAGAAGAAATAGTGAACGTTTGTGCTTTTACCTTTTTGTAGAAGATAGGGGCTCCAAAGCCTTGTTGTAATCTTGCTACTTTTTGCCAGCTATATAAAAGATAAGAGAAAAAATAAGAGTTGTGAGTAGACAAGTTGATTGGGAATTACTCCCCCAAAGATCAGTGTAGACCCATTCTATTTATTTTTTAATCACTAATCAGAAGTTTGATTGCTCCTTGATTTTTTTTTTTTGAGTCCCTACCTCTCCTCTTTGCTATAGCTGGTCATGTTGAGCCCCTTGGAGGGATGCAGAAGTTAAGAGTGGGAGGGACAGGGGTCTGCATAGCACTTGTCTTGTAGGTAAGGGATTGACTACAATGCTGGAGTAGTGTCCGGAAACGACTACTGTGCCTACCGACTGCGACTATGGAATTATCTGGATCACTGGAGGGAAGACTAGCAATTTAAAGCGCTGTTCACCAAGTTTCATGGATAAATATATTTCTGTATCTCTATAGATTTATAGAATGTTGAAAATAGCCTAAATTTCCTAAGTACAATTCCACCCAGACCTAATTTCTGAACGACTCTTCCATCCAGACTTATTTTCCTAGCTGTGATTCACGGGCCTAACAGCCAAGGGCGTAGATGGGTGCCCTTTCACCATGTGCTCCTTCTTTTCCTAAGTCTGATTTGAAGGGGCACATCCTCCTCCATGCCAACCGTGGCTGGTCCCCTTTATCTTCAACAGTTTTCCTCCACCAGGAAAAACTTTGCCATGCTGGATGTAATTCTTCCATTGTACACATGGGGGCAATTTTTATATGAATTTCTTTCCCCCGTTTCACCCTGTGGTCTCTTAAACCCACAGAAGGGTCGGGGGATGAACAGACACAGAGAGTGGGGGTTGGGAGGGACTCTGATGCCGCCTTCCCAAGACTCCTTCGGAACTTCGTACCTCTAGGCACCCAGTGGCCTCTTACATCAGTCTTTCTTTCCTGCTAAGTCTGGATGTGACTGTCAGTTTCGTCATGGGATTTCTTACTCTCATTTCGAACATTTTTCTCTTAACTTTCTTTGGGGGCTTACCCTCATCAGCGCCAGATGACATTCTGGTGAAGACCATTTGAACCTCGTCTCCATTTCTTGAATGTTGAGTATTACAATGTAACTGCGCCAGGGTGCTCAATGGTGCTGTTCTTGAAGAGGCCAGTTGGACTGAAATTGCCTTCCTTCCTCTGGTTCCTTAAGTCTTGCTGTATGTTTGTCTTCTATTTAATTTTTTTTCTCCCTAGGGGCTTGGGGTGGGGAATTTAGGGGTGATTCTGTGTTCTCTCTCTCTTCGTGTGTATGGGCTGGCAAAAGTCAGGTTTCATGGGAAGCTGACTCCGTGGGGATGGTTGGCTGCCTCTGGTTCAACATTAAAGACAGACCAACTCATTGTACAGCTGCACATAGAAGAACACCGTGGAGCGGGAATGTGAACGGCAACTAGAATCTTAGTTTTTAAACTTCAGGTATGTAACTCAAAAGTAAATAAAAATACTATTTTTTCAATAAGCATTTTTTTTCTTCCAAAAGACAACTTAGAAATATAAACTTTAGGAACGTTAAATTGGTGCTGTACCAAAGCCTTATATGAACGTACTCTATACTCTGTATACTGTCTCTGTGGAGCTTCCTGCTCTCTCATGCTCTTCTCAAAAGCCTGGGAATGCCAGCTGGTGCCAAGTCTGGGCCTGGGTCTTGGGCACCTGAGAGCCAAGGGGAAGCCTTGGAGCAGCTGGGGGTGGTGGTGACTGTGGGCCACCATGCGACTTCCTAAGTCGAGTGTGAAAGGAAACCAGGTGTGTGTGTGCACATCCATGTTTATGTGTGGGGGTTGATGCTTGTGCACGCATGTGTGTGTGCACATGTGAAGGCGTGCTTAAAGGTACAAATGCCAAAGTGAATCCATGAACTGGGTCCTTAAAGGGAGGGCCAGGTTGGCTCTGGGAGTGAATGGATGTGGGATGGGGAGAGTGCTTGTTCCCCTGTGTTCTGTCTCCCTCTCTTTTCTCTCTATCTGGGAATGGAGACGCGCTGGAAACAGCTACACTCTCAACCAGGTGCTTTCCCCTCAAAATATCCAAACTCTTAAGGATTTACAAAAGGCCCTTCCCAGGGGCGGGTACCTCCAACCATCAAATCACAGACTTGCAGACTAGCAAGGGCCTTTTTTTCCAACCCAAACTTTGTTGGTTTCTTAGGGTGAGTGGCGGGGGGGGCTCCTGGTGCGGGTTCCTTGGGACCCCCCGTTCCTGGGTCCAGGTCTGCTCTAGCTGCCATCGCTCCAGGTGGCCTGCCACGGGCTGACCTGCCCCTTTTCCTTGGTCCACAGAGAAGACCATGAAGCAATAATGCCTGCCCTGGCTATGGAGGGTAGTGACTCCTTTGGCCTTTGACTCTTGCCAGTTGACAAACTCTAGTGACACCCTAACTTCAATCAATTAGGGAGACAATATGCAGCCTACTTTATATTCAGGCTGTCATGCCAGGCTCCACTTGCTGGTATTTTCAGGCTTGCTGAGTACTAACCAATTCATCACCAGTGACACTCCATATTCATCCTGAATTCTGCATTAGAATAAGCAAACAAAGTAAAAAGGCAACTCAGAGGACCAGTGGGACGGCCGGTGAAGGCCCCTGGGAGTGTTGCAAGTTAGACCGATTGAGAGAAGTTTAGTATTTAATTGCTTCTCATGTAACATTACTCTGCTTCAGAAATATTTTGTATTTTGATATAAATAAACATTTGCTAAAACATGCCATTTTCTAATTTTCATTTCTATTGAAGATGTTTTCTCTGACATCTTTTCTTATCTCTAGCTCTGTGTGTTCCTAATTAACCCATTTTCAACTCATGCCTCAACCTGACTCCGGATTGAATTGAGGCTGGGGGATCCTGTAACTACTCTTCAATCAATGAACAAATATATATTGAATGTATGGTATGTGGACATCACTGTCCTGTTCATGTAGGATTCACCAGGGGGCCTAATAGGTAGTTCCTGCTTTTATTGGCCTAATATCCAGTGATGAGGAGATAGAAAATAAACAAGTATGACAGTAATAAAATTAGATAGTGTCATGTGATCATCTCAATTTAAGGGACATTCAGAGTGCCCCTGATGTTCTATGTAGTTTAAAATAAAGAAGTTGCAATGGGCTTCATGAGAAGCTGAAACTTAATCTGCGCCCCCCTCTCAAAACTTATCCCAATGTTTGAATGCACATAAAATTGCATAATAATTTGGTAGTTTGAGTTTTAAGTCCCTTTATAGGCTTTTTATAATGGAGCCTTTTAGTGGTGTACACAGCTGATACAGTCTGCTGCTAATTGAAATGTCTACTGATAGGCTTGGCCATCTACTTTTGATAAACTAGCCACTGACCACCCTGTGCGGCACCCCTAAGATCCACCCAGAGCTCCCCAAGACAGAATCCACTAGACAGCGCTGATGGGTGGAGGCATTTGTGGTTCAGAGGCAGGATTCCCACCCGCCCTGCAGGACACCCAGGCTTGACTCTTGGCTGGCGCACTTGGTGTGTAGCTGTCACCCAGCAGTCTGAGGGGGCTTGCGTGTTATGGTGCCGAGTAGATTTCAACAAAGGTTCTCCACTAAGCCTGATCAAGAAGACAGGCCTCTGTGTGATCCTGGTGGCTACACAGGCACTCACAGGAAGGGTGCAGGGCCATGCAGTGCTTCGTTGCATTGTTGGATTGTGTGTGGAGTTGCCATGAGCTCGGGACCAATTTGACAGCAGCCAGCAATAGCAGACGAAGCCTCCGTGAACTAGGGGAAGGTAGGCTGGCTAATTATTTGATGGAGATAAGGTTTCCGTTTGACTCCATCCTTGTCTAAATGGGTCCCCAGTTGTAACAGGGCCTGGCCCTGTGCAGACGTTCATGTAGAAGGCCTAGTGGCACTGTCAGTCAGAGGTGCCAATGACCCTATAGTGGAGTTTATGGTTTCCCTTCACTTGAAAGGATGAGCAGACTTACAATTTCATCACCTGTGTGGATCAGGCTACTGTGACTGCTTAAGTGGTGGGTTTCCTGCCCTCACCTCATCTCCTATTTCATCTTTTCACATCCTTTCTTCCTCGTGTTCGGCCTGGTTGTCATTATTTTCACCTTGCTCTCAGTCGATCAATTCTACTATATGCTGCTTCTAATTAAATTTGGTTAATAAGTGCAAGGAATCAAAGTACGACCATCCATTTTGTCCCTCTAGTTCCAGGCAAAGAAAAATACACCAACCAACCCAACTCAACCAACCAGACAAACTAGCAAAAGAGATGTGTTAATGAACAAAACATCTCCCGGCTTTAGATGTCTCCATGTAGAATTTCCCCAAAGCTATAGTAGGGGAACATTTCACTAGGAGTGTATTAGTGTTATCTGTAGAGTTTCTCAATTGTTTCAATGGTCTCTCTGAGTCTCTACCTACTTTCCACTTGCTCTTCCCTTTGCCCCCTTCCTTTTTAGAAAATCATAGTGAAAATCTTTAAAAATATATATATTTCTGATATACTTCGGATATAGTCTCCTATTTAAACAGTCTCCTTTCTTTCTGTCCATCTCTCCTCCAAACCGCACCTTCACAGTGCTATAAAGCAGCAAGAAATTGCTTAGAAAATGAGGGCCCCTAATTTTTAGATCATGGCCCTTTATTTTGGCCCTTGGATAACCTTCCAGGAGACTGTGTTCCCCAGATGAAGTTCTATGGCCGTTGAGTCTTTAAGGTGATGCGTTGGAGCACTAGTGATTAGTGTCAATAATGTTATCGGTGGAAATTCAAATACATTAAGATGATAAAAGATTTTGGAGAACTCATGTGACAGCACACTTGGCAGACTTCAGAAACCTCAAAACAACACTGGCTGCAGGTGTGTCTTAGGCCCCGGGGTGTATGGTGTGCTGCAGGGTGAGCCTGAATCAGGCCTGTGAGCTCGATCAGTTCTGACTCATAGCAATGCTAAGGCCAGGGTGGAGCTGCCCCTATTAGTTTCCAGGACTGTTACCGCACTACTGGAGTAGAACATCTCTTTCTCCTGAGGGCAGCTGATGGTATCCAACACGTTTGGTGTCCCAGCCCCGCTTTGTGGGCAAGGGCCTTCCCTCCATTTCCACGGAACTATTTTCTCCTGTGGTCAGAGGCCTTGCATGTGGTCTGTAAGCTGGGTGTTCACTCAAGATCTCAAGATGCTTTGGTTTCGAAGATCCGCTCCACAAGACCCGAAATCCCACACTATCAAGTCGTCAATCTACTTGGAGAAACTTCACTTTCCCTTTTACTCCTCAGTTCAGCCTATAAACCATATGCATATACAACGATTTGTTTTCTTTCTCCCCATGGAAAAGCATCCTTCTGCAGAAGATGCCCTTTAGTAGCTGATAAACTTGGGCCTCTCTCACTTACCCTCTCTGAGGTAGGTTCTCTGACCATCCCGCATGCTTCAGAGATATTAGGTGGCGATCAGACATTCTTTAAAGTCACAAACATGAATTTTCTCAGGTACTCCCTTGGCGGCTCGAGGCCGATCCCCAAGCACCTGCATCTCAGCCCGCTAGCTCTTCTAGGAGTGAGTTGCCCCAGCCCTTTGAAGGCACTGCCAGTCTCCATAGCAGATGCTTTGGGAGGCCTCATCTCATTTCTCTTTGAGAAAGATGCTGGTATCCAAAGCTAGAAGGAAGCTGCCTCCTGTTCATATGCAGGACTCGCAAAGACCCTTACTCTGGATGCCCACATTCCCTTCCCTGCCCTCGTAGGCCTCGGAGTACACAGAAGTGGGGAGTGGTGGGATGGTCAACTCTGCACCTCTCACCAAGTCATCGTGGAGATAGCTGGTGCTTGGAAGAATTGAGGTTATTCTGAGAGACCCCTTGCTCCTGTTTACGCTTAGTGTTTGGTCTCCATTACCCCTTGGAAGGCAGCAGGAATGGTCTGCTACCACTCTGTTAGACCTCTTGCTTGGGTGTCTGCCTCACTGATGTCAGATCCTTGGGAGGACTTCTGCTTGTTGGTCATAAGTTGTATAGAGTGTTTATCATAAAGAGGGGGTTAATGACATATGTAGCTAAAGAAGAATAGAAAAGTGCTCATATTTGTCACCACATAATTTGTAGGTCATTGGTGCCCTTAATGAGAGAAACCGCAAATAAACGATGGCAGCATAATTCATCCTGGTGTGAGTGGAGGAGTTAGGAATGAGGTATTAGAGACATGTGTAGACAATAATATGGAGGATCTTGGTAGCTAACAGGAGCAGAGAAATGGGTTAGGACCTGGTAAGGGTCTGGTGTCAGAGGGTGGGATTTGCTGATTAAGTTAAGAGATATAAAATGTAGCTTTATGTTTCTATGGTTCAATAGAAAGGGACATTTATGATGCTAAAGTGAAAGGTGGTCACTGTAGAAACAAGGTCTGCAGTAAAGCAGTGGTGAAGGAAATCTAGATGGTGTAGGTATGGACTGGACTTTGAGAAAAGAGAAGAAATTTTGTCCTCTGGGACAGGAAGGAAGAAGTGAGCGGGATGTTGTGGGAGTAGGAAGAGCTTCCATTTGATGGCTTATCTGTGTGGGCTGAGAGACCTGGTGAATTGGCTACAAGGTTGGGAGGATCAGGGAGATAGCTGGTCCTCTTGAGAAATGCACAGAATTATTGGGCCCTTTTGTGTGTCAGTTTGAGGTTGGTGATGACCAATATATTGTGGTTTATCTAGAGTTGTGGATTTTTCCAGGCAAGTATGATAGGAGAAGGAAGTGGTCATTGAGAAGAATGATGATGACCCCAGTAAATCAAGGAAAGTAAGTGCATAATTAGGAAAGAATAAGACTGATACATACAAATAAGGTGAGGTGTCCTATGGTTTGGAATACTAATTTCTAATTTTTTTGGAGGGGGCAGGGCTTGAGTCACTATGCTGTAAGAGGAGGACATCACTGGATTTTGGTGAAGTGGAGGACATAATGTCAAAGGAAGAAGAATTTAAAATATGCTATGCCAGTCATGGAGTGGCCGTACAGTGAACAGATGGCTCCGGCAGAGTGAAATAAAGATTTGCTGATGGTGGGTAAGGTGCTCTAAAACTGAGAGGCCAATGTGTTGGATGGGTCACGTAGGGGGATCATGGAGAGTGTTGATGGAGGTTGGAAATAGGGGCAGTCCATGAGGCAAATGTAGATACCTTTAATGAATGCATCTCGGCAATGGGAGATGCATCAACAGGGGAGGGGAAACTGTCACATTCTCTCTCTCTTTGTTAGGCAGTGCTCTCAAAGGGAGAAGCTGAGAGAAAATAAACAGTCCAGGAACAGCAGATAATCTCTCCTTTCTGGTGGATGAAGACAGCCAATCAATTAAACAATCAATATTAATTAAAATACACATTGGGCCGAGAATTAAATTGGATAGCATTTTAAAGAGCAACCGGTTGGCTGCTTTATTTGAGGTAACAAGGGAATACCTTTCTCAGGTAGCATTTAAGCATTGTTGCATTGCTGGAAACAGGGACCAGAGAGGTAATGTTCCTGGGCGTACAGTGCTCTCACGTTGGGCTGCTAATCCCAAGGTTGGCAGTTGGAAACCACAAGCCACACCCACTTGTCCACACTCCTATAAGAGGGACAGTCTCAGAAACTCACAAGGGCCATTCTATCCTGTCCTGAAAGCTGAGTGCATCACAAGTTACTCAGTGGTAGTGTTTGTTTTTGGAGTGAGAGGTAAAGTTCAAGAAGATATTTTCCTTTGCTGAGAATACAGCAAATCCAAAGCCATTTAGCTAGGGATGAGTTTGCTAAGTTTGAGAAACAGAAAAAAGGGATGATGAGATTTAATGCAAAGGGAAGAAGTGCTTATAGCTGGAAAATGTTATTTTATAAACCAGATTCAGGATGTGGATTTTATTCTTATTGTTTTGTAAGGTCATGGGAGAGTATAGATTGGGGAGGGACATGCTCTGATGTTTTGAAAGATAGCAAGTGTGAGTTAGAATGTGGAGAAATCTGAACCCTTGTCCATTGCTGCTGGGAATGCAAAATGGTCCTGCGGTAGTGAAAAACAATATGGTGATCCCTTAAAAAGTTAAACTAGCAATTTCACTCATATATATATATGCCACAGACTTGGGAGCAGCCATCAACATACTCATGTGCACCAATATTTATTGCATAATAGTCAAAAGGTAGAAACAATAAAAATGCCTGCCAATAGATGACTAGATAAACAAGATGGGGATATACATACAGAGAAATGATGTTCTAATGTATGCCACAGATGGTATGGACCTTAAAATCATGCTGAAGGAGGACAACCACAGAAGAATATGTATTGCATGTTCTCACTAACAGGAAATCACCAGAATAGACAAATGTGTAGAGATCAGAATTAAATAGAGCTTATCAAAGTCTAAAGGGAGGGGAAAGGGAATTTATTGCTTAAGAAAAATTGAGTTTCTATTAATGGTGACTGAAATTTGAGGATATTGAGGATGGTTGCACAACATGACTAATGTAATTGTTCAATTGTGAGATGTTACATTGGCAGAGGCATTATCTCTGTATTTGCAACATTAACGAAAATATCACTATAACTTGGGATTGATAGTCTATTGCTGGAGAAGCAGAAGCTGGAAAAGTAGCGAAAAGATGAATGGAATCCACAATTGACACAGGGTCAGTGTGATGAGCAAAAGGACGAAAAGTCCCAAGAAGGGTTTCTCATGCTTTGATGTGAGCAACCAAGAATAAGAGCACTGACAGAAGAGATAATGGGATGGGGTGGGAAGTCAAGAGGTCATTTTAAAAAACCTGGGGTAATTCCCATCCCATTGAAGATGCCAAATAGGCAAAGGTATGTATGAAACTGGAACTCCAGAAGGTGAGTAGGGCTGGACCAGAGTAGTACCTTCATGGGGGAAGCTATTTCAGTACCAGATGGAAGGGTAGGCAGTGAAGAGAAATGGTACCTGAGAGAGGAACCACATGCAGAATGAAGAAATGAAGAGGAGTAAAGCAAGTGTGGGTAGTACCGAGGTAGAAAATTAATGATATTGAAAAAGGCAGCTTGTGAAATAGTTGGGAAGTTGAAGTGGGTTGAAAAGAAATCTAAGACACTGACTACCTCTGGCTAACTACTAGAGTGAGAGCCTCGCCATCAGGGCAATTTGCTGATCATTGAGTGGATGTTTCCTAGGACACTGTTTAAGTGCATAGTAAGTGCTATGGGGTCCCATTCAGATCCCCTCTCCATGGTGGCCCTAATGGGTCAGCCCTACTTATCTCTGAAGATAGCCCTCTGAATGACAAGGGCCTCTTTGTTCACCATACCATAGACTGTGCTACAGGAATGACCCACACGCTTAACAGGTAACTGATAAACATTTCTCTTGGCCTGAAGGGGAGGCACCTCTATGATGTGATTTATGCTTCAGAGCATATTGCTTTGATCTTCGTAGATCAGGCTAATGCTAGAATTCATCTGAGACCAAATTTATGATTATTTCTTCCCCCTTTCGTGTCTTACCACGCTTAGTGCCTACCTGTGCTTTTTTGAAGAGCATCACCACCACGAAACACTCACACCCAATTACCTGTTTCAGTCTCTGCTTACAAGTCAGCCTGCTATCCATGGATTGGACTCTGGATTCACTGTGATGGATAGTAGGACTCCATTACAGTGCTAGACATAGTGTTCATAGTCCTTGGCATGTGCTAAGAGTGCAGGTGCCAAGATCATCACACAGGACAACTGGTGGCTGAATACCAGCAAAAGGGGATGTACTAGTTCATTGAATGTCTTTTATCTCAGAAGCACTAGACAAAGAGTATTTAGAGGGAGGAACTATGGGATTGGTGGACATTGAAGAATGTTAATGAATCTGGAAAGTAAGAAAATGCAGAATCAGGGCAACTGATTACTAATTTAAAATAAAATGTGAGAGTCAAAGGCCTCCTTGGCTGCTACAGAGAGACATTCATCTCACAACAGAAAATGGAAAATAGATCTGGAACTTATTGGAAAAAGTTACAGCATTTGGAACAGGTTGAATTTCAGGCTGGATGGCTCTTCTATGCCTGTTATGCTTTGAATAGGAAGAGTGAGATATTGACATTTGGAATGGAATATATAGAAGAACGCATGAAGACCTTGAATAGCTCAATTCCTCTGAAACTTCTTGTCTTGAAAAAATATAATTGGTGAAGAATACAATCCCCTTCTCATTTGAAGAACATGTACACACCTCAAATAAGATAGGTGTCTGACTGCCTCAACGTCAGCCCACCATTCCGGTCTCATTGTCAGATAAATCATTAGAGAGAAAGTTCAGCATGACACCATTGAGCAAGTGTCAGTTTTCTTTTCTAGGAGGTGGAAAATAGAAAATCTACACGACTCTATGAGCTCACTAAAATCGCTCAATTCAAGATGAATGGTGTTTTCTTACATGAGCAACTAAAAAAAGTTAAAAAGTCATTTTGCAGGGTACCTTGATAATAGCGAGGACACAAATACAAAATAATAAATCCAACTAAGCTTGGGAATTACCTTGGTGGGTAAACTGATAACATTTCATTGAAAAGCATAAGAGAGAGCATAATGAATGGGATTTGCAGACCAGACATGCGATGTGTCCTCCGTTGCTGGTGGCTCAGTTTCTCTCGTGCTCCTTTTAGGGAGATGTGACTTGTCAGGACCAACACTCTACCTTCACGGGCCGCGGCACACAGGTTGTCCTAGGTTACATCTCCAGGTGAGGCTCTCTCCCTTGCTATCTTTATGAACAGGTCAGCTCATCCTCACCTCATGCACAGAGCCTTCCTTTCTAGTCCCTCCTGGTTTTTAGCTGCTAGGAAATATTTATACTTTCTTATAAATTTGCCTGTGTCCCCAGAAGTATACCTGCTACATTTTATCCAGCATTCCAGATATTTCAGGCAGAGTCTTTTAGGCTATATACTTGACTGGGTTACCAACACTGAAAGTCTCCAATCGTTCTTTGTTTAAAATATGCTGGGTTTTAAAAATATATAAAAGGAACATTCAACACATTAATATTCAGAGTATCACCTACTACACTTTAGCATTCTAGCTTAAATTTTTGTTCATTTTATTCTAGCTTCCTTTCAGTGTTGGGCAGGAGCCCTGGTGGTGCAGTGGATTAGGCAGCTAACCAGGAGGTTGAGGGTTCAAATCCTCAGGAGAAAGATGAGGCTGTCTGTTTCCACTGAGAGTCACAGTCTGAGAAACCTCATATAAGGTTGATGTCAGAATTGATTTGATGGAAGATTTTTGGGGGGGTATTTTGCTGGTATGCTATTTATTGTCCAGTTGCTGGCTATTGCTTTCAAAAATCATTTTCGTAAAGTGGTTGAATGCATATTCTATCAATCCACTAGTTATGTTCCATTTACTAGTCCTTAACCAAGTTCATTTTTCCTTCACAAATATTAAATGGTAACAAACGCCATTTCTCCCACAAGTCCCTCTAGTAGTATATTGTCTACTTTGTGAACATGCCCAATAGTGGATGTCTCCAGTCCCAGAAAGCAAAATTAGCATAAAAATACTCAACACACATTTATTTTTACTTTTCTTAAGGAAAGACGCACAGAGTTGTAGAGGTTGCAAGTTCAAAGTCTGTGACTGATGGACGTGTCAAGTTAGAGCACCTAGTGCACACTGCTATGAGGGCTGACAAATCCAAGACCAGCAAGTCAGATAGCATACTTTGCTGTGAAGGTAAATGGGTCCAATGTGAGCGAGTAAGATGGCGAGTGACAGATTCATAGGTCACAGAGACAAAAGATTCCCAGGACGAGTCGGAGGTTCAAGGTGTGGGCTCAAATCTAAAGACCTGGAGGCCAGATAATGGTGAGCCAGATGTCAGCGTCAGATCTGGTAAAGGAAGAGAGCTTAACTAGAACATTCTTCTATAATGGAAGCAGGCCCAGCCTTGCAGAAACTCCAGTTCAACTGATTGTCTGTGTACAGTAAGGCTCATGATTGGGGAGAACTACATCATCACGGCCAAACCACTGAGCATAAGGACCCATTCAGCTTATTATCCAGTCTTAACCACCTCAGCTGGCGAAAGAGGAAGAAACTCAACGATTTTTCAATAAATATATAAAATATATAAATATATAAAAGAACTCAGTGCAAAATTCGAAATAAGAAAGCACAATCACTGAAATTAGAAATTCACAAGAAATTCAACAAATGAAGATGTGTGGGTAAGTCAATGAGTACACAGTGGCCCCCTGTTCTGTTGGATTTACCACATATGTAGACACAACAGATACAGCAATTATTGTTTGAAGGAATGCATTAGAAGATGAAGTTAATACTGGCATGAAGTTTCAATAACTTAGCAGAATTAGGCTACATTAATTTGAAGTAGATTATGATACATTAAGATGTATAAAGGAAAGCAAAAAGTAGCACTACTATGATTCCACTTTATTCATGCACAGATTTATTACAAATAAAATATAATTAAACATGTCTCTGTGATCAATGGATTATTACAGACAAGTTACCTCAGTTACACTCTGGCCTTAGTCTCATTAGGTTGCTGTCAGAAAACAAGAGTACTTTTTATGCCATGGAATAAAATGATTTTGAGGTCAGGGTTAATATCAATTTTTTTTAAACAAAAACTGAAATGAACATCTTCTAAAATCATTAAAGTTTTACAACCATTTCAAAACCAAACTCACTGCCATGGATGGAGTTTCTTTCAACCCCACTGAGTTCGGAGACTGTAACTCTTTGTGGAAGTGAAACCCTCATCTTTCTCTTAGCTAGACAATGGCAGGCAAGAGGAGGTGATGATTTTGGGAATCTAGCAGAAACTTTAACAAAAAGGAGAGGTGGAGACACACTGCCCCACATATTTCTCCTGCAAGAGGAAGATGAAGGGAAGAGAAGACACCTTTCCTCATCAAAGGAATCCACAATGGCAGAATGGTCTATTTGCTTTTGGGTCTGGGGACAAGGGCTCAGCATACAGTCTTAGAGACTGGACCACACACACACACCTGGGGAAAGGACATTTCCTATAGACCAGACAATAGCAGAAGATCCATAGGGTCTTCAGACCCATTGCTGAATAAAAGTTCTCTCTACATTCTACCAGGATTTTTAGTCTAGCTAAGGGCTTTTCGACTTTTTCTTCCCCAAAGTGTCCCTTTAATTAATTCATTCCTTTGGTTCCTTTTCTATATTTCTGGTCTGAATTTTGTCCCTTGCCTGAACCTTTCTTATAATTGGGACAAGAATGGAGGCATAGAGAGACCTGAACATTTGTGCATTCTCCCTGTAACATCTCTGCAATGGAGTAGTCAGTGATTACAAACGTTGACCTTGTGGTTAACAGTCCCTATGCACCCCATCAGACATTATGGAAATATTGTGTCATATAACAACAATTTCTAGGTGGATCACTTTTTTTTTTAGGAAATTTGGCAAGATCCCAACAGATGAACAAAGACAATCTCAAAGAATAAAGAAATCTGTCAATCTCAAAGAATGAAGAAATCATGGCTGAAGTCCTGGTGGAAGGCGACTGTGGAATTACTATCAATACAATACTCAAGTTGATCGCTGACATGATTTGACACTTTCAATTTTGAAGGGACATTTTGGCTTCAGTAGCTTTTAGCTTGATGGGTGCCAAAAGTGTTGCACAAAGATCGACTAGCTCAAAAAGTGAATTTTTCTATCAGTCTTATGAGCCAATGAAAAAGATTTTATGTAATGAAACGTAACTGGACTTGAAGCTCAGATTTACCAATCATGCCCAGAGAATAATGTCAAACAAACTCTGGATTCTGAGGGGATCCATGGGGAGAGTTAAATTGAAGGCAGGAAGGTCAGCTCAGCAGGGTATGGTGACTGTTTTTTCAATCCCCAAAGGGTAATCTAGACAGATTCTTTTGAAGAACATAAGACAACAATGGAGCTTTATGATGAAGAGATTTTAAGAAAATGGAAAGGCCAGGAAAATTTGACCAAGGTCTCCTCCCCACCCCCCAGCCCCCATCATAACAACTCACCTGTGAATTCAAGGATAGCAAAGACTATCCTATGAGAATTCCACTGGGAAATCTTACTGAATCAATTTCATGGCCTGGACATTGCCCCTTCAGACTCACAGAGCATTTAAAATAAACATCATTTGTGCCCCTCGAGGATAGCAAAGTCTGGTCTGAATGGAAAAAAGCATGGTCTGAATGGAAAAATAGCAGCAGGTATTTAATCACCGTAATAATTGAATTGTGTGTGAATAGATCAAACACTCCAACATTCCAAAATGAAGGCAATAATAAAACTGCAATAAAGATTGCCAGATTCAATTAAAAACCAAGATCAACAAATAACCATAAGGGAGTGGTTATAATAATACCAGGAAAACAGGCTTTAATCTAAGACCTCTTATGAAAGGCAAATGAGGGCAGTTCATATGGATAAGGTCATCAATTTTCCTGGGGAAAAAGTAACAAACTCACTGCCATCGAATCAATGATGACCCCTCGAATCAAAGGAGACCCCAGAGTACAGGGTACCTAGTGCGTGCCTCGAAACAGAAAACCTCACCGGGTAGCATGGGTCATCATGAGTGGGCAGTACTGCCCTGGAGTCCTCATGATATCGACTGCCCTCTGGGGTGGTGTCAGGGCTCCATGGCTGAAGTGTGGTGGTAATGAAACACACTCACATTTGTATCTGGACATAATAAGGTACACATTTTGACATTTCATGATAATAAATTGTGACTAGATTTATGCACATGTCTTTTCTTAAAAGCATAAACACAAACTGTACACACAGCCTAGAAACTAATGAAAATCGTAACTTCGGAGGTAAGTTCAAACAAAGAGATGGAATTTCTATATTTTTTCATTGTATAGTTTACTTTGGAATATTTAAAAAATAATTGATATCAGGGTTTATTCAAGGGATCCAGAGGTGGTTGAACAGTAGAGAATGTACTTCAAAAACACAGGAAAATAAAAAGGCATCCCCATAATATCTTAAGAGACTTACTTGAGATTAAAAAACAAGATAGACCATCTAACCTCCAGTTAATGGCATTGGGTTAGGGTTGACTCCTGGTGATCCTGAAAGGAGAGGTAGAACTGCCTTTGAGTTTCAGAGACCGGAACTGCTTATAGGAAACCTTCACTTCCTTCTTTGGTGCTGCTGGTGCCTTCGAACAGCTCACCTTGAGGATTGGGGCCCACGTCATAACCATGATGCCGCCTGGGCTCCTAGACCTAAAATAAAATACTCTTATTTCTAATCTTTAGTTCTGGATGCAATTGTTATTCATTGAATTGTATGCATTTTTAGAGTTCACAAGAACAAAAAGGAGACATCGAGGCTGCACAGTGATGGAGCGCCGCAGGAGATGAATGAGAGCCGAATTCCAGTAAAATCCATAAATTTTACTGGGAAGGTACTAGTTCGGGTGAGGGCCAGCGGTCTGAGGGGCAGCGGGCTGCTGGAGTCACTCCAGGAGGCAAAATGGCTGCTCCTTTTTAGCCCTGGGGCACTTGGGCAGGACTTTAGTGCCCATTTAAGGTAAAGGAACTGGGGATTGGAGGTTGAAGGCATGTCCAGGTCCTGACGGAATGCAGAGTGTGCTGCAGGTGAGGGAGGGCTGCATGAGTTGGTGAGAAGGTCAGGGAGAGCTGTATCAGTCAGGTGTCTGGTTCAAGGAGGTGGGGGAGGGTCAGTCCCAAAATGGCCACAGCAAGCTGACCTAACAGAGGCAACTAAGAAACAGGAAGATATGCGCATCAATCATCTGCTCACTGCCATCACGTTGGTTCAGAATCAGGGCGGTCCTAGCGGATGGGGCGGAACTGCTGCTGTGGGTTTCTACGTCTTGATGGGACTAGAGTCTCGTCTCTTTCTCTCCTAAGTCATTAGAAAGATGTAAATGAAGAGCAAAACTCACCAATCAAACTCCAAGCCCGGAAACCAACAAATGCTGGGGAGAGATGGTGGCCCTCATGCCCTGCTTGTGAGACGGGAGAGTGGATGGAGCAAGCTGTGATGAGCGTCGCATAGCCTTGGGGCAGTGTCAGCAGGGGCCAGTCCCTGGGGGAGCACCTGCTCGGTCGAGTGCCAGCGACCAAGAGGAAGATGCTCCAGAGGGTGAACTCACCCAGCGACCGGGACAATAAGCTCATGCAAAAGCAATAATTTTAACAGTGGCCCAGGACTAGGCAGGGTTCTGTTCAGAAACCCCCTGGGTGGCCGCTAACAAGCAAGACTAGAAGGCTGTTCAAATCACTGAATTGTTTACGTGAAATTTGTCAGTCAGACTGGTAAAATATTAAAAACAAACAAACCGGATAGCTAAGATCAAAAGAAGAACTGACCCAGGCCACAGCGTTTTTGAATCGCCTCATATGCATGTGAAAGTTGGACCTTCAATAAAGGAGGACAAAGAAGAATTGTGGTGTCGGCAAAGAATATTGAAAGTACCATGGACTGCTAAAAGGGCCAGCCGCTTCTGTCGTGGAAGAAGCACAGTCAGCGTGCTTCTTAGAGTCCAGGACGACAAAACTCTATCTTACAAACTTTGTGAGAAAGGACGCATTCCTGGAGAAGGACATCGTGCGTGGTCAAGTGGAGGGGCAGCGGAAAGAGAGGAAGGCCCTCCAGGCGGCGGATCGACACAGGGGCTGCAGCAATGGACTCAGGCCCAAGAACGATTGTGAGGGCGCAGGACCAAGTTGCACTTCCTTCTGCCGTGCAGAGAGGCACTGTGCGTTGCAGTCAAGTTGACAACACCTTACAACAACAACGACAAATGAAAAAAGAAAAAATAACACACATTGACAAGTGTGTGAGGAAATCGTTACCCTTGTCTTCTGGCGGTGGGAATACGAAGTGATATAGCCAATGTAGAAAATGGTGTTAAATAATAGAACGATTGTTCACAAAACATCCCTCAAAGGTCACTGCCATTGATTGGATGCTGACTCATTGTGCCTCCGAAGCCCCGGGTAGAACTGCCCCGTGAGTTTCCGAGACTGCAACTCTATGGGAATAGAAGCTCCTCTCTTTCTCCATCCTCCCTGACTTCACGAACTTAATCCAACAGAGTCTCTGTTCCCCAGCAGGATCCCATCCATCGGTTCAGGAAGCCAGACTTAAATACCTATTATTTGGGATCACAAGAAGATTCAAGATAGATTATATTTTTAAAAATCATTTGAGTCATTTATATACAGAAGATAGGGGAAAATGAAGACAATGTCCCAGTTGGGACGCTCCCCGCTCTTTGATAATTTGGGGGAGGTGGCAGGCTCTTCTCTCCCGATGATCTAGAAGGAGAAGTACAGCAAGCACTTGTGGCATTGCTTCCGCTATAGGCCAGGAGACCGGGGTGAGTCTGCCGCATCCTTGTTCTTTCTGTTTGTCAAATCTCCTTTTGCTTCAGTCTTGCGTCAGCCTGATGGCCAGGCATCAGCCTTCTCTCTCCAGGGCCTTTCCTAGCTATAAGGTGTGCTACTGGTCCTTTGTGTGTTTGCTGGGGCTGATGCTGGTTTTTCTAACCCCCCCCCCCCCACCAGCCCCTTGTCTCTCTGTTTCTGGCTAAGACCAATAGTAAGGTGGAAACTTTCCATCCTCTCATTTTACTGGGGGCTTTTGCAGCTTTTATAACCACCCCTACCTACATCCATGTGTCAAGCACATTTTTTTCTTTAAATAAATCATCTTATCGGGGCCTCATACAACTCCTATCACAATCAATACACACGTCAATTGTATGCAGACCATATTTGCCATCATCATCTCTGAAACATCCTCCTTTTACTTAGGCCCCCCAGTATCAGCTCCCATATTTCCCCCCCCCCACCCCATGAACCCTTAATAATTTACAAATTGTCATTATTTTGTCATATTATACACTGTCTGATGCAGCACATTTTATATATGTTGCCATCATCATTTTCAAAACATTTTCTTTCTACCTGAGTCCTTGGTATCAGCTTCTCATTTTCCCCCTCCCCAACCCTCCCACCCATGATAGTAATAATAATAATAATAGTGATAAATTATCATTATTTTTATATCTTACACCATCCGCTGTCTCCCTTCACCCATGTTTCTGTTGGTCATCATCCTCTGACCTCTCTTTTTCATCTCCACTTTGACCCTGGAGATTAGGGAACTCATTGTCACATCATCAATGATCAGCCAATCAGGTGCTCACCTCCCTTGGACGACCTCCCTGTTACATAGACATTTGGAGGCAGCTTCAATGGAAGGAGGGAGCCAAGAAGGAGACCTGGTATAAGTCTAAATATGATCATTACAACATGGATTGTGTATGTTCTTGCCCGAAAAGGTGTAGGATTCCCCTTCCCACCAAAAACCAGTTCGGTAAGTGAAGTTGGTGGCAGCCAGGTAAAATTTCCCCTCACATATCTTTCCCCCTGCTGTACCCCCTTGCAGTATTTCCAGAGCGATTTTATAATATACAACTCTGAATTAACATGCAGAGAGAGGGGACCTGGGCGTCTCTCTATTCTGAAGGCTCTACTTTCCTGACTTGTTCCAGGACATTGAAGTTGTGGAAAGCGAGGCTGTGTCTGTGGTACAGCACTGGTTGAAAAAAGTGAGTAAAACACCTTCTGACTCATTAGTCTACCATCCACAGGGACTGCAAGGGGGTGGGTTTCCCTCTCCATAGGATTGGGAACTGAAGTCTGTTCCTTAATATGCTATTGGACTCTGCTAAGCCACCTGCCTAAAGGTGTATCGGATTCACCCAGCTATCCTAGAGGATCACAGGCTGGTTTCCTTGTAAGAGACCTGTTGGTGGGGCCATGCCTCGGTCACTCGGTGCTGGATTGAGCGCAAGTATCAGCATTACTTCTACTTCAATGGCGGCTCTTAAAGAGTGAGGGTAGGGAAGCAGAGATCCAGTGGACTGCCTGGAACTTCACAGGACGGTTGCAGGAGATTGGGTTTTTGTAGGAGCCAAGAAGTGTGGAGTGGGAGTGTCTGCTCTGTGGTCATAGAGAGGAAAAGGGGGTGGGTTGAGAATAGAAGTCGGCTAGGCTGCACAGTGACACTGGTTCCGAGGAAAGTGTTCCCATTTCAGACTGAAGAAGAGGCTTCCCAAGGCATCAAGGACAAGATATCCAGCAACTACTCTCCCACCCATGGACAAGACATACATGTGACCAGAGATGTGGTAACTGACAATAGTCCCTGAAAGTCTGAGGCTAGTAGTCAGGGGTGTGGGGAGGAGGAAGAGGAGAAAGTTTAGAAACAATTCTAAGAAGTGTGGGGAGGGGGAGGGGAGATTTGCCAAGAATCACTCGGCTTCTGACTGGATTTCTTAGGTGAAGCACCATCTCTCAAAGTCTGATTTGCTATCAAGCCCGAGTCAAGAGGTTCTGGAGGAGAGAACTAGGATCCAGTTCATAAGATGGAGGTAAAATAGCCCATTTGGAAGGTGGGAACTCTCTTTTCAGGCCTCAAGGTGAACCCAACCCACAAACACTCTAGGGAGGCCATCTTTGGCTTGGAAATGCCTCGCCCTGTTTTGGGGTGTTATTTTTGCTCTATTGGAACCCCAGTTGATTCCTAAAAAATTTTTTGGGGGGGGGGGCATCACTGCCCTCTGGTGGGAGTGGGAGGCGCAGCCTTGCTACTGCTGAATTTGAACCACCAAACCAATGGTCTGCCGTCCCGCACTCAACAACTGCGCCACCGGGGCTCAGACCCGATTCCTAAATTTTTAAATGACTCAAAGGGCTGGGAAACTGGGTCTACTCACCATTTCTTAAGTGCTTTGAATAACTCTTGGACTTCTGTTAATTTTGCACATGAATCGTTAGAAGCGACTGGCTTTTAAAGAGCTAAAGGAGACTAAACTTTTGAAATACAAAAGCTACAGCCATCCCCTCCACCAACGGATTGAGATTTCTCAGTGGCCGAGTCAAAAATCGCCTGTGCCAGATTAGGACTGTTGCCTGACCTCCTGCAGGCCTCCTCTCCTGTGCCCGGCAGTCCCACTGCCCTTTCCGGCCCCGAGCAAGTGAACACTTCAGGCAGAAGGATTCCCACTGAATGGTGGACTCCGTGCCTCAGGGCAGGTCAGGACTTTTTGTTCCTTCTCTGCCAAGTCCCTTCCCGGGAGAGGACTTGTGAGGTTAAACGCTCCTCACAGAACTTTGCAGATGTCATCTCTCTTATTGGTGCTGCCTTCTGACCTTCCGAGCCCCCACCTCAAGCTTTGCTTTCTGCAACCAAGACCTATATATTTCTCCAAAAAGAGGTGCTTATTTCTACATATAGGTTTTTCATAGGTTTATCCAACCCAGTGGCATCAGCATCTTCAAATAGGATATAGAATAAAAGCAAAACAGAAGGAATGTGAGCACTCCCTGGGTAGCATTTTTGAGGAGGAAGCACCATGGGACCTTCAATGTTGGGGATTACTTGCTTTGGATAATGTGGACAGCCAGTGCTGCAGGATTTTATACACTAGAATAAAGTGTAAACATCTGAGAGATGTGGTAGGAGCCACAGCCAATTATCTATGTAGTTTTCCATGGAGCATTTCTATGGAGACTTAAAAATAAACAAGCTCTGCTGCTGTCTGCACCATGCACTAGTTCAAATGTCCTCTCACTTTTACTACCAAGTAGTCAGGACATACAGACCCCTTTCTTGAGTTAACATTGATATTCATTTATTTGATAGCCATGGGCTGACTGCTCACTTATTGCTAAGCTCTCTGGAAGAGATAGAGACCAAGATTCAGTGTCCAATTTCAGGGAGGAAAAGCTAGGTAGGCAGATAGAGTGTGTGAGAGGTTAAAAAGACCTGGCGCATAGCTGTTTGAGCCCCGCTCCACAGGAGTGAGAACCCTTAGGAGAGGTTTGAAGCAGGGTCTTTGCTTCACTGGCTGTGGAATTGGGCAGAAACTGGATAAGCTGTGGTTTCATGATGGTGGGGCATCTGAAAGATCAAACTCTCTTCCACCCCCTGGGGCTACTCCCCCTGTGTAGGGCCTCTTCTTCTCGGAGGCTCCCCTTCCATCTGCTCAATCTTGAAGCAATTGCTTGTTCTTCTGGAACCCCTTCCTCCTCTACCAGGTCCTTTAGGCACCTACCTTGTGGGTCTACCCTTGTGGAGCAACAGTTAGGAGTGTGGCTTCTTCCCCAGTCCACCCCCCAGCCTGCATTGCCAGAGGCGGTGTCCACATTATATCACTCCCCACCTCTGAATACTTCTGGTCACCTAGGGTCAGTTATTGTATAGGGATGGTACCTTCACCAGAAACAGAAGTGGCCACACTGAACATGTGGCCTTCCTTAGGGGAGAAGTTTAACATGGAGATTGAAAGAATAAGAAGGGGATTATACAGAGCAAGGCAATATCAATTTGAATCTTTCTTAGTGGTTACTGACAACTCCATGAATAAAGAAAAATTTGTTATTTAAAAAAAAATCAACAAGCCTCAAACCATACCTTCTGTGCACTTTCAATCCTTCCTTGGTGGCATAGGTGTGTAACCATTGGGCTGCTAACCAAAAGGTTGGTGTTTCAAACCCATGGGGAGACTTGAGGGAGAAAGGTGAGACTGTCGTTCTTATAAAGAGTTGCAGTCTCAGAACCCCCAAGGAACAGTTTGACTCTGCCTGGTTTGGTTGTTATGAGTCAGAATTGGCTTCATGACAGTGGGGGTGGTGTTGCATACATGTGTGCTGATTTGGTTTATAATCACAAACACGCATCAGTGAATTTGACATTGCACGGAGAGCTGCCAATGAGGTTGGAGAAGAATTCAGGTGTGACTTTCACCTTATAAGGCCACTGTTGCTGTGTAATTCTTAACCCCTCTGTTTCGTCCACCCTCCTTGGACGCTTTATGTGTGTTTAAGATTATTGGGAAGCTGCAAGCATTTGAGGGAGCCCGAGTGGCCCAGTCTCTGAGCATTGGCTTAGTAATCACACGAAGGCGCTTCACCCCAACAGCCTGCCCTCAGGCGCAGCTCTTGCAAAAAGTTAGTACCTGAAAATATGAAAACCGTCCCATCCTGTCCCACATACAGAGGAATCAACTCAGTGACAGTGGCTATTGTGTGGCAGGTACTTAATTAGCACAATAAAAACATCTGTGGGCTCATTGTACCAGAGGGGTAAGAAATGAGCTCAGAAGCTCATGGTGATAGGGCCAGACCCTGGATTCCTAAAACCCAAGTCTGGCAGCTTCTCCATGCTGGGGGTGGGAGTGGGACGGGGCAGCCCAAACTCAGGAGCCCTTGTGTTTGACTGGCCTTTTGCAGCCATACCCGCATCTTCCAAGTTCCAAGTGAGGTGAGAGAGGAGGCTATTCGAGACCGGATAGAGCAGGTGCGACGGAGGTAAGCTTCCTGGACCGCGTGGTGCACAGGCCCCGGTGGAGACAGACGGGACTGGGAGTGGGTCTTGGACTTCTCATGAAATCCCAGTTGTGCTGTTTCAAATGCTGAATCAGGGGAAAGCAGTCACGAAGGCTGTTGTCCTCTCATCTCCCAGTGGCACCCCCTTTCCCCACCCAGCCTGGAACCATTATAGGCTAATGCTGTCTGCAAGATTCTACTCACAGCCACTTCCCCTACCCTGGGTCAAGAGTGGCTGCCCACCCCCCACCCCAGCCCCAAGGCATGATAGCATGCCTTGTTCTCGTTCTAGTCCATGCCCCATTCTCCCCTCTTCCCCTCCCAAACTTTCTTTTTGTTCCTTTGTAGCATTTCGCACCTGGCAGTTGATTCGGGTCATAGCCCATATGTCACAACTTCCTATTCAGACTGCTAAGACTGACAGGTGAGAGAGCTGAACAGAGCAGGGGGGTCTGTTGAGCAGCAAAAATGGGGCACAGGGTTCTGGTGATTTGATAAGTGGGGAAGGGTGTCTGAACTCGGGACCAATGAGAATGGGTGGTAGCTGTCTTTTGCTTCTAAAAGGCTCCCAGATCCCTGGGAGAATCTGACTCTGACTTCCACTTGTGGTGCCACTGGCCAGTCATTTGTCATGGGATCCTGGGAGAGCTGGTGGAAGTTCAGTTACTGACCTGATTGATCTGCGGTGGGGTCTGCAGTTGTGCTTTTCTGATGGCTGCCTGGGAATGTGCTGCTGAGCTTTCAAGAGCATTGAAGTAGAGGAGGAGACCTGGGTTTGGGTCCCACTTTGGGTCATTTGACCTCCAGCCACGCACCAGTCAGGGGCCCTGGTGGGGTAGTGATGACTGTTTGGCAGCTCCTGCAGTGTCAACATTGCAGAGCAGCAGGCTTGGTACTCCCGGAGAGAGTTACAGACTCAGAAACTCACAGGGCCACTCACAGGGCCCTGTCCAATAGCGTTTCCATGAGGCAGCATGGACTTGATGACAGTGAGTTTGGGTTGGTCTGGCACTCCATATTGAGTGATCCTAGCAATTGATGGAAGGCTAGTAACGGGGTGATTCATGATGGAGGTCACCCACGAGGAGGTAGTCAGGAAGCTAATGTGCTTTTATGAATCTTAAAAAAGGGGAGAGCGTGGAGAAGTCATGAGGGCATTGATTAGCCCTTTTATGTCCTCTTCTGGAAAAGACATTTATAACAGGATCCCCACTTGATCAGCCTCAAGAGCAGATTCGTAGGGCTGAGCCTCTCGGGATATGGATCTTGCCAGGGTTGACTTCCTTCAAAAGAACCAGGGCCCGGAACTCGAGTGATACCTCTACTCAGCAGGCCACCACCTTTCCCTTTCATGGACCTCAGACAGGGAGAAGGACAGGGAGAGGGAGAAGGTGAGAAATAGATAGATAGATAGATAGGTGATAGATAGACAGATGATAGATAGATAGATATTAGGGGCTGTGCCTCAGACAGTCTCTCTGTTTGTACACGGTCCCAATCTCATTGGCATTTCTCTGTTTACAGGTTGATGTACCCCAAGGTCATGGAAGTGACCTATGTAAGCACATCTATTTTCCTTTGATCTCAAGAGGGGCCAGCATATTGAGACCTGGGCAGAGGGGTCTCAGCAGTAGATCCTTTATTGTGAGAGTGGGTACCCTAAACTGCTAATAAAGAGACATGCTATTTAAGAGCCATTCTTGAGTCTTGGATGTGGGCGCCGTGTCGTTCATCGATTCATTGTCAGATGCTGCTGGCTACGTGGGTTTGGCTCTGGAGTGTGGCCAAGAAGACAGAGTCGATCGACTGTTGCTACAGCTTAGGGTGAAACAGGCCCTGGGGAGGTGGTGGGGGGGGGGCGCACTCTGAGCACATAAAGAGGGCTTCTGACCTGCACTGGGGGTGGGTAGGATAGAGAGGGCTTGCAGGGGAAGCGTGGCTTATTTATTCCATTAAAAACTGACTGAGGATGGGTGACAATAAAGGCTGATGTCTGTGAGCATTTACTCTGGTGCTCAGAGTGCTTGCACATTGGGCTTCGGTCATGACTCACAGTTTGAAACCACTGCAGCTTCCACGGGAGACAGGCTGAGCTTCTTATTCCTGTAAGCTGTTACAGTCTGGGAAACCCACAGGGGGTGTATGAATCAGCAGTCTAAAAAATGTTTTGAGTACATTTTATTTCTTTAATTTAGAAAAACAAAAAATTATGTTCCCAATATGAAGGAGTTGTTATTATCTACAGCTGACAATTCAAAAGATAGTGGTAAAAGAAGACCTAAAGGAAAAAGAAAGCCAGAGAACTAGGGGAGGTAGAAGGACTTTTACTTTGGCTTACATTCCCTTTTGAAATTTAGATTATAGATAAATAAAAGCCTTTACCACCCCTAGGAAGTCACAGTAGTAAAATAAAAAGGTCAGGTAAAACAAGAAACACCAAATTTGTAAAACCCTTTGCAAAAAATTAAAAAAAAACCCAAAACACTAGGCATTGATGATATACATTAGTTATCCATGAAGTGAAATTAGTTATGTCTCTTTCATAGTCTTAACCCTCTGCTATGCTATGTCTGAACTCTTGGCTGGGCCTGGAAATATAGAATAAAGACACATGCAGCCTCTGACCTCTGCATTTTATTTTCATAGAGTAGCCTAATACTAAATGAACTAATTTGTCATGGTTCCTAACTCTGTAAAGGGAAGTACTGCATATCATGGGAACTTGGCTTGATTAGAAAAGAAAACTTTATCATTATTATTATTAAGTTTTCACCCCATTGTGCAGGTGAAGAAATGGAAGTTCAGAAAGATTAAGTAATTTTATGGATGTCGTATAGCCATGAAGTGGCAGATCCAGGGTTTGAATCTCTGGAGTCTCGTGGTGGAGCAATGTCCTTAACCATAGACTGTAGCACTATACTGAGATGAGGAGTCCCTTCACTTGCTGGTGGTGGTAGTAATGGAATTAGGTCATCTAGACACTGGAGGAGGGGGAGAGGGAGAGGTAGGGCAGCACCAGAAGTTAGGAACACATGCACCTTCCCCTCACTGTCCTTCCTTCTTAAGCCTCTTTATGCCTGCCTGCACCTCAGGAAGGTCGGGGGAGGAGAAGGTGACTAAGCAGCAGGCAGAGGGAGCTCTGAGATGAAGAGAGGAGCAGAGTGTGATAGACTAAATGCAAATCCATCACGATAGCTGTATAGGAGAGCAAGAGAAAGACCACCAAGAGCAGGCAGTTCAGAGGGTAACTTCTTTTTTTTTTTTTTTTAAGACATCACTGCCCTCAGGTGGTGGGAGTAGGAGGCCCAGCCTTTGCTCCTGGGAGCCGGAATTGAACCTCCATCCCAGTGGGCCGCAGTCCCGCGCACAACCACTACGCCACCGGGGCTCAGCCCGGGTAACTTCCTACCAAGGACCCAGGCCTTGTCTTAGAATTGATGGACTGTAGATATGGGATATCCTGAATAGAAAGTGACATCACATAGTTTCCATGTGCAAACATTGAGGGGCAGAATGGCTCAGCATTGCAAAGGGGAAAAGGATGGATGAGGGTCAAAGCAGAGAAGTTTTGTTCATTAGAGGAATTTATCAAGAGACAACTAGAGGAAACATTTGGAAATCAGATATCTGATAAGGGTTTACTATTCAGAACATAGGAGGCATCCTGCAACTTAATGACCAAAGGAGGTTGGCAAATGCCCAGCACACATGAAGAAATGTTCAATGTCATTCATTCGTAGGAAAATCCAATTCAAGAACACAATGAGATGACACCACTGATCTAAAAAATAGCTTGCAGGAGCACAGGCCCGTGTTGGTGAGGGTGTGGGGAAACTGGAGCCCTTGTTCATTACTCACGGGAGGGTACAATGTTATAAGTACCACGAAGAACAGTTTGGTTGTTAAACACAGAGTGATGCTGTCACTCAGTAAGTCCAGTCTCGATGCCTTCCCCCAAAACTTCAAAACAGAATTCAAGCGTAATCAAGGATTATAGCAGCATCGTACACACTAGCCAAAAGGTGAGAATACAGAAATGCCCCCAAAGTGAAGGGCTAAACAAAATATGGCCCATCCATAGAATAGAATATAATTTAGTCATAAAGAGAAATGAAGTTCTGCTACATGCTGTTACATGGATGGACCCTGAAAATATTACACAGAGTGAAAGGATCAATAGTGCAGATCCCACTTACATTGCATATGTTGAATAGGCACGTTCATAAAGACAAATTAGTTATAAAGGGCTGGGTGAGGAAGAAATGAGGAATTATTGCTGAAGTCAGTTTCTGTTCAAGTTGGAAGTGGAGAGTGATGATAACCTTTAAAGCACACACTACCACTGAGTACAATCTGTCTAACAGCAACCCCAGAGTCAGGATGATGACGATGACGACGACGACGACGATGATATTTCAATTCATAGTGACCCTATGTACAACAGAACACAACACTGCCTCCTTTGGCTCCACTCTCACACTTGTTATGTGTGCCCATACTTGTTATGCTTCAGCCTCTGTGTTGCTAGATCTTGCTAAGGGTCATTCTCTGTTTCTCTACCCTTGAAGTTTTCTAAGCATGATGCTCTTTCTCAGGGATTGGTCTCTCCTGTGATGGTAGTGAATGTAATTAATATCACATACTTACCATGACTACAGAGCTACATATTTGCCTGTGTGGCGGGGTCATATGCTTATGTTAATTTTATGATTGCAATGTAGGGGTGGAGTGTAGCCTGTTAATCTGGAGATAGCCATTGAGTAGTCAATGAGGCCTCTGGGTGTGCATGGCTTTCTCCTGATATGGCTGAGAAATCTCGCGATATTTCCCTCGTGAAGATGAGAAGCTATCTCCCTAGTTGTTGGGAGTTAGTCTCAGAGACGATGAATTACGGACAAGACAATATGGCAGTGTCTGATCTGCTGCAGGAGCTGGAAGAGAAGCCACACAGCCTTGCTCTGATGGAACCAGACCTTTGAAGCTGGAGAAGCCATGGGGAGACCATTGCCAGCGCTGAGTTGCTTCTACCGCTGCTGGATGCTGTTGATGGACCCTGAGCCCTGGAAGCAAGGAGCCATGAGGGGACCCCTGCCAGCACCGGGACTGCACCCACTGGCCTATGACTTCGTGAGTCGGAAGGAGATGTTGTGGACTGGTATCAGGTATATGGGCTGATATCGGACTTATGACTTTGTACTGGACTGGGTTGGGATGCTTTCTTAATGTCTTATTCCTCTTATATATAAACTGTACCCTAATATCCATATGTGTGTCTATGAAATTTGTTCCTCTAGCTACCTGGACTAACACACCATGATTCAAGCGGAAAGGGTTTGGATATAGATTGTATTTCAGTGACAATTTTAATGAAGAATGGACACAGATGCTGAGGCCCTAGAGGGGACACCCTCGGAGAATGGAAGAGAAGAAACCAAGATGAGTCTGTGACAGATGCACATGGAAAATGAGGGACAAGGACGAGCCGGGGGAGTCCAGGGTTGCCAGTGTGACCTGCGTGTGCAGATTTAAGGGTGGGTGGTGGTGGTGGGGCTCATGGACAGAGGTACATGTGAGACATCTGGAGTAGCAGATGAGCAAATGGCTCTCTGAGCGTGGCAGTGCAGATGATGTATGCCAAGTTGAGAGCTTGGAGAATGTACAAGGTCCAGAAATGAACTACGGCGTGGGGTAAAAAATGGGGAGTTTGACGAACTATTTAGACAAATGCTGAACACAAAACAGTAAAGTGTAAGCCCTCACCTAATCCACAATAAAAAAATGTTGAAAGAAAATGAAGTGCAAAAGGTCTGGTTAACAAGGAAGGGCCCTGTATGTTCTGGGACTGCAAGGAGGTTCAATTTCAGAGGATGAGGGATGGAAGAGCGGGAAGCTGGCCGTGCTTCACAGTTCTGGGGGCGACTTTGTCTACAGGCCCCATCCAGGCTTTGGAAGGCCAGACGGGTGGGGAGTAGTGGATCCTTTAGAAACTCTTTCTTCCCACCTGGTGGTGGGAGGTTTTTACGAAGGGGAAAGCGCTCGACTATTCCCGTCTGAGAAGTTTTCTGCCAGAAACCACCAGATGGTGCCATTTCCATGCAAACACACACTTCCCACAGTGAAGGGTCTTCAGCTTCAGAGCCGTATGCCACAGCTTCCAGTACTCCCTCCATTGGGCGTAACCACTAACCAACAAGGTCGGGCGTTTGAAACCACCAGCCACTCACCAAAAGAAAGAGGCGATTTTTTTTTTACTCTGGTGAGACCCACAGGGGCAGTTCCAGCCTGTTTTAAAGCACATGGTGACCTGAAGGATTATACACTTGGCAGCTTGAATCCACCAGAAAAAGGTGATGCTTTCTACTCATGTAAACATTTTTAATCTCAGAAACTCAAAGGGGCAATTGTGCTCCATCTTAGAGGGTCGCTCTGAATTCCCATGGATTTAAGCAGTTGAATACAAAAGTAGTCTTAAATGTAAGATTTGTTTATATATACAGATTTACTAGGAGTTACAGTCAACTTGATGCAGTGGGTTTGTGTTTGGTTTGTGGAATGAAGGAAATGAACCCCAGTGGTGGTGGTGGTGGTAGTGGTGGTGGTGGTATGGGTTAGGCATTGGACTATTAACTGAAAGGTCAGTGGCTCAAACCTGCTGCTCCATGAAGAAAGATGAGGCTGTCTGCTGTCATAAATATTTATCGGTTTGGGTAGGTTCAACTGATGACAGTAAGTTTGTTTGTTTTGCATCCATTCACAGAGCGCTGACTGAATACTTGTCCCCAGCCTTGGTCTTGAATCTGGGGGATAGTCTTTCGGGTCCCAGGGAGTGCAGACAAGTCATGCTAAACTGTGTGAGAAACAAGTCAGGAGTACAAATGGTAGAACAGAGGTAGAAGTGCTATTCTCTGTTTCACAGAAAAAGGGCTAAGCTAACGTCCCAGAGGAAGTGATGGCTAGCAACACTTGAGAGACACCACCTGCCCTGGTCACAAGGGACCGCATTCTGGGCAAGAGGATTACCCACCTAGGGAGGCAAGGGTGCTGGAAGGGCCTTTTATAGACTTGTGCATGGAGTATAGGTATGGTGGAGAGAGTGGCAGGAGGCTGAGAAGTGGAAAGGTATAGATTCTATAGGTGGTGCAAAACATCCCCTGGAACTTGGCTGGGCGACCGGTAGGGAAGAGGCTCAGAAAGAGAGTTCTTTAAGAAAGACTTCTGCTAGAGGGCGATGTGCCTTGAGTTGAAGCTTTAGCTTCTGGCATTTGGAAAAGAGGAAGGACCAACACACACAGACAGGAAATGAAACCTATTGTTTGCTGCTATTACCTGGGAGGTAATGATTTGGGAGCTCATAAGCTCCTGTGTCTTTTCTCACACACAGACATCTGGGGTGTGGGGAGAGAGAGCCCACATTAATATTGTGGGCACAGCTCCTCCAACCTAGGGTGGAAATGAAATCATTAAGTAGCTCAGATGGAGTTTTGTTCTGTGCATGATTAACCCCAGGAGGGGAGTTTGGGAACAAATATGCCTCCTCTACCTGTATTACAGGGAGACTGAGCCATGGTAAATTAAAAGGAAATCACTGGCAAATTTGGGACTACTCAGCTGTGACCAAGCCATTTTTGTAGTTAAATGGAGCTGAAAGTGCTAATAAAGGCTTTGTCGGTAACAGATCCCTTTGTTGGGGGATGGGGGGTGAGGTAGATGGATGGGCAGGTCTAGGGAGAGTGGGTCAGGTTGGAGGCATTCTAACGT